>NQII01000150.1:892921-910159 GCA_002778355.1 Clitarchus hookeri | reverse complement strand
CCCCCGGTCACACCAAACTCCTAGTAAATTCCCCCACCAGGACTTGTGGAGCCAACAGTTCCGCTACCACCCAGAGACCTCTGCCAGCTAGCATTCTTTTGATAACCATACTGACATCGAATGTAGCCAAAAACAAAATAAACATTTTTATTTGAGTTTTCTCAAAATACTTAGTTTTAACAGTGTAGAAAAAAATATTATTATTATATTACAAAATAAAATAAAAAGTTTCAGAACGTCTTACACATTTTCATATAACAGCTTGAATGTAAAAGCTATTTACCTACTTCATAATTCAAGGTGCAAGTCACTGAGAAATAGAGAAAGAGACTTTGTAGTTTTTGACGATTTATGGCTACAAAATAATTGTATTGCATTTGGAGTGGCCTCTTCGTTGGGTAGGACGACAAAGAAAAGAGTTGAAAATGTCATGGAAAAAATTCAAAAATAAATAACTCTGAAACTAATAAAATTTTTATAAAATATCTTCCATTGGTTTAAAAAGAGCTGCATGAACGAAAAACGTCGGCAGTGATTATTATTTTTTGCCTTCTGACTGTGGTTTGTTTTGACGACGTTTGTTCTTTTGTGGAGCATTTCTGCGTATCTGCTCATCATATTTGGTCGGAAGCATAGACGACTGAGAGCTTCCTTTTTAACTCTGAATGTATTCGAACTGTTTATCTACCCTTTTTAGAAAATAATGTCATTCTTTTAAGACAAAAATGTGATCAAAATTTGTCAGGGTGTATTCTGCACTTGCCGCTTACCTTCTAGATGGCTATTCAGTCACATAAACCTTTTCAATAGGTCCAGACATTCGAATTATGAACTATGTGCCAGTTTGGAAGATGAATTTTGCGTTTCAAAATATTCCTCAATTACAATATATTCTTTAAGTTACAAGATCGCTCAGTAATTCATTTGAGCTTACAAAGTGTCGTACTTCAGTAGAAAGATATATATATTTTTAATTGAAAATATAATAAATGTTATGAAATGTCTAAGTGGACAAAGGACGACACAAATTTCGTTTTGTTTAACTCCGTAGGACGCTTTGTTTCTTTGCACTTTCATCTCGTTTATTGAATTATCGACAGCCTCGCCTCGAGCTTAGTTCTGTCGGTCGAGGCAATAACCAATAAAGCCCTCAAGCCGTTTTGATTGGCAATTATGTTTGACGTAATTTTTTCTCTTACTGTTGGTCTTTAAGAGCAGTCTTCTTGAATTGGACCTCAAATGTCTTTGGCGTTTGTGATAATAAATAACTGACTTCCACACAGCCATCTGGTGGTTCCGATATTTGTAAAATGTTTGCTATCTCTCTATAAAAAGTTATAATTTGAAGTTGGTCTGCTTGTATGCATATGTATGTGTACATTGGTTTATCGATGTATTTATACGTATGTATATTTATTTGTATATATATCATATAAATTTATTTGTATGAATGTTTGTGTTTTGGCATGCCTGGGTTCAAATTAATATTAAAATATAGTCATGTTCATTATAAATTTTCCGATAGAGTACAGTTTGGGTACCAAATATGACAGGATAGCAGGAGAAAAAAATACTGACAATTCATGTAATGCACCCATGGTAGATTTAAAAACTGATATTTCTCTTTTTATCACTTATAAAGAAATCAGTAGTAATTATAAATGAAGAATTATTATCGTAAATTTAGTTCAGTAAGCATTATTCTGGAACATTTTTGTTTTTCTATAGGCATATATATGGTTTATATATGTGTATATATACAGGATGATTCTAAAATCATGGGACAAACATTGAGGGGTAGTAGAGCTCACTAAAACAAACAATTATTGTATAGGAATATATGGGCGGAAGTGACGCATTGAGGCACAAACACAAAAACATAACACATTAACGGAAACATAACATGTTCATTAGCAGCATAGGTAATGAGTGATTCCGTACAGAAAATGTTGAAACAGTTGCTGGAAATGCATCCACCAACAGTCACGCATGCTTGGCGACCTCTACGTATGGCGTGATTGGCTGACAATGGTGGCGATAGTTGAGGGCAGGCAAACGGTGCGTCAGGGACCTGCTGCACCAGCATCAGCATCACTCCACCGACGCTACCAAGCTTGCATTACTGTCAGCGGTAGCAATTTTGAGCAATTATTATAAACATTGCTGTAAAAAGGCATTTAGCGGTGACGTTGTAAATAAACACTGTGTTGCATTTCATGTGTTATTTTTGTGTTTGTGCCTCAACGCGTCACTCCCGCCCATATATTCCTTTACAATAATTGTTTGTTTAAGTTAGCTCTACCACCCCTCAATGTTTGCCCCATGATTTTAGAATCGTCCTGTATATGTATCGTTTTTATACCGGATGAGTTGCCCGCGCCTATTTTTCCGTATATATGCAACCCGCACAAATTTCTACATACAAGATATCTCCGGCTTAAAATAATTGTCTCGTATGTAGCCGAGTGGCATGCCGTGTACGTGCCCGTTAAGGCGCCTCATCTGTTGGCTGAACATTCGACGCCGTTGTCAGCCTGCACCAATCAGCGGCTCGAAAATATAAAGAATCGCTTCAAAACAGCGCGTGCGCGTTGGTTTCTTTTCGTCAATACAGTACGCGGCGACATTATTTTTTACGTCACGTGAACAAACACAATGGCTCGAAGCGAGGCGGATGTGTGCTACTAAGGACGCAATCACGCACCAACGTATTCGGTAAAAATCGCAATAATCTGTTTCAACACGAGAAATGGATGTGCATTTTTTGAAACGCGACAGTTTCTCAACGCACTGCTGACATAACACCGTCCGTTTACCGCGTACTGTACTGACGACAACGAAACAATGCGCACGTGGTGTTCTGCTACGATCAATGGTTTGTTACATTTTTTAGTAGTATAGGCGGGTTGCATAGATACGGAAAAATAGGCGTGGGCGACCCACCCGGTATATAAGTTATCTGTATAACTATAAGTTAATCCTGATTTTCGGAATTTATACTACCTATGTAAATCTTCTTTGTGTATTTCTTGTCACTTCGAAAACAAATATGAGGTAACGATGCAATTCTCAGGAAAACATATTTTCGTCAACTTTTAATTATAGTGCAAGACAATTTTCTAGTTATTTACATTATATTTCAACGCCATTAGATTTAAAAGTATTACGTGAAATTATGATAAATGCAAACGTAATATTTGAGGACTTTAGTACTTTCAAAATATATAAAAGGGAAAACAATTTTAAAAAAGTAATACAAAGTAATGTAAACATTACTACGAAAAACAGACGTTCCCAGCGGCATAAGGAAAAAGATTCTAATGAAAAATAATATGAATCAGAAAATTGAGATTTAACTTTGAGAAAGTGCCGGATAGACAGTATTAATGTTAAAAGTACAGTAACATTTTGTTATCTGTAAGCCGTCAGCAACTAATGTTGCTGTTATTGTAATAAACTGTTATGCCAATGCCAAACGAATTACTTTCGTAACAACGTTACCTCCTTACTGTACTGTCTGCATTGAGGTTGTGTTTATGTTAATGCAAAAATAATTGATTTTATACACTTGTGTTAAAACTTTTCTTGGATTTTTAGATCTCCCGTCGCCCAGTCTGTTAGTGCGCCGCCGGTCTGCTGTGCTGGAGGTTCTGGGTTCGAATCGCAGGTAATACATGGGTTTTAGTTTAAGTTAAGTTATATAAGTTAATTTTGTAAGCCGTCACTAGATAATTATTTAGGCATAACACCGGGTGACGTTAACAATCCCATTCTAAATTTCTAGCATTTCCTTTGCTTTAAAACAACATTCAGATATACAATAAATTAAGTACAACTATTTTGCCACAAAAATGCAATAAGGCAGGTGAGGAATCGAACCTACGACTTGTGTGCATGTCGATCTCCTCTACATAAAATCCAATGTCCTACCAACTGCACTATTTAAACATGGTTGACTGTTTTTTTTTATATTGTAGGTATTTTATAACATATAACGACAATCTGCAGTTATTTTTAGCGTTATACAACATTTGGTTGTGGCAACATTACTTAGAGACTTAACACTTCTACAGTACATTTGCATTAGAGCAAAATAAGACTTTGTAAATCGTTAACATCATTAACTTTGTCACAACATTATTCATTTCACTTACAACATAAACGTTTAAAGACACGGCTAAGTAGAAAATTTTTTGTTGCAACAACATTAGACATTTTTTTGTGTAAATGAAGAGATATAAAAATTTATATGATCCTATGGACTTTTTTCCGCCCCGGCTTACTTGATTTACTGAATTCACGCCCATGGTTTATCCTGCATTTGAATCCGTTCTGAAGGTAAGCGCGTGTAATGGACAGCTCCGACGAGAAAAATAATTTAAGACGGTCTGGAAGTAAACTGTTAAGGAAACGAAGTAATGCTTTCCGGCGTGGTGGTATATCTTTTGGACATCGAGAAAGAAGCTGAGTTAATGATCTACGCTATACGCAACAGAAGATAACGTCCAAGAAGGAAGTCGCTCACGTGTTGGGAGACATCATTCGCCGTTTAGACTATATTCCGTATTCCAATGAACACCTTATGCTGATATAGTCCATTCGCAGTTTCTTCACACTTCTTGAAACAAACCTTCGAAAAAACACCCCATGTACGACGTGTTTGGTTTGGTAATATCCTAAATGTGCCACGTATTGCAAGCATTTTATGTTTGTATTAACATAGAAGTACCTTATTTGTGGTTAAATAAAACATTTGCTTATGTTTTATGTTCTAATTATAAAATTTGAATCACAATTGATACGAATAAAAACAGAGAGAGTAAATAGGTGTGTTGGTAATGCCTAGTAAGAAATAGTACTTTTCCTAAATATTATTACACTGGCTGCGCACGAACGCGGTGCGTTGTTCCTCTGGTGTAATTTCCTAGACCTAATTAGGCTTTGTCAACATGAGGCGGGGGAATATCCTGGAAGTAGAACTTATGCACGGCTGCACCATGAATGGAATATGACATCAAACACAAACCAATTTTTATTGGTCCTGAAGTAAGAAAAGGCGTTATACTGTTATAGGTACAGTTTTAGACACAAATTTTGTTAGTTTCAAGGCCTAAAATTACATTATATATATATATATATATATATATATATGTCCGGAAGAGTTAACTTTCGCGTCTTAATAGGACATATAAAACATAGGTATAAACATGAAAACATATCAAAAAAATTTACAAAACCAAATTAACCTCATTAAAATTACCAAAAAATACAAAACGAAATAATATATGTATGATAACTGAATATAAGTCTTGATTTTTGCAATTCAGCCCTTATAAATCAATAAAAAAAAGTGATATAAAAACAGAGAAAACAAATTATATCGAAAAACCCAAAACATTTGTACCAGATATCCTGGTTTTCGGCAGAATGTTCACGTAAAATATATGGAAAAGTAAAAAAGAAACATATGCCACGGGCGTCAGCAGGAGGGGACAAGGGAGGGAACTTGCCCTCCCCTGTAAACTGTATTTTTTCTAAGAAATGTGAAATGATTTTATAACAAGTAAATTGCTTATTAGCGACGTTACTTCAAATTGCAAGTCGCTGCCGAGAGAAGTAATTCAGTTCCTCCCGTTTTTACATAATTTTATTGTAATATTTGTTTATAAAATTGTATTTGATATTATATTGTCATGTTATATTGTATATTGTTAACGATAACTAAATTTATTCACGTTGCAAATCGTGGATTTTTGTTGCATGCGTTTAGGATAAAAACAAGTTGTAAATCTGACACTCCTCTGAAGGAAACTTTTCATAATTCCTATGTCACCCCTTGGAAAATATATTGGTGACGCCCATGCTACGTGTAGAGGAAATCTACCACACAACAATGCTGGGAAAATGAAAATAACATATTGCTCACAGCGGGGTGTACAACTAAATGATTTTGGATAACACAAAACAAAACAAAAACAAACAACAGTCACAAAAATAAAATAAGTGTTAAACGACGTTGTTTCGACAACAGCAATGTAAACGTCTTCAAGAAAGAGTAGCGAATATTTGTGCTTTCAAATTTGTGTACATTGACTGGACTTATATCCTGTTCCGGACACCAAGTTAGTTGGTTTTCTGTTGTGTATTCTTATAGTTATAATTGTGCCCAAGCACGAGTAAACGATAAGAAACTAATTAAATATAACGTCAACTTATAACAATCACAGAAATGTCCCGAGTCCTTGGCACAAGCAACAAATAAAATGCCACAAAACCATAGCAAACAAAGAGATATTATAAATAAAGACCCTGCACAAACAAATATAAAAGGAAGCGATATACACAATAAAATATTGTCATAAATAGAAAGCGCTAATACGAAAAATCATGGTGGGTGACCGTACATATCACAAACGAGAGAGAATAAAAATAATAATATAAATACAATAATTACTTGTATAATAAAAACGTATGGGCCCAGAGGAAAACTTAATTGTCTGTAAATGATAAGACGTGTCTTTCGTTGTGCGTTGTTAAATGTTTTCTGAACATTCATTTTTTTTACTTTCATAAAACACAAAAAAATAACTGTCTTCAAGAAAAACTATAATTATGTTCATCATGATTCAAAATAAATAAATGGCAGTTAAATATAAACAAGGTAGAGAGAACTGAATATGACAAAGATTAGTTCTAGGAAATCGTACGACATGAAACTTGATACAAAATCAGTTAAATGACTAAATAATAATAATAATAAAGAAAATGGTTTTAATATGAATAAAACATTAATATACAATAATTTCTCACCGTTTTAAATGTGTAATGATTACGTAAAAGTGTCTTCTTTCAGGACACAAAAATTTGACAAGCCGTTCGCAATAAAATATATCAATTAATCTATTGATTACATTAATTGAAAGGGAATTAATTACTAAAAAGGGGTACCCCGCACAAAATGTATTAATGAATTATTTACAAAATATTGTGAGAGGTCGTAATATTAAATGTTCGTAAGTAAACGCAGTAAAAAAGGAAAACATGTGCATGATACAACTTAAAAAAAAAAAAAAAATTACAGTTCATATAAAAGTTCCGTAGATACTTAGCTGCATGACGACCTTCGAATCCACGGGAACAATGAAGTTACATCCCGGCCAAGAATATTACATAGTTGGCTGTCAAACAACCAGGATGGAGGAAATTAACTTGTCTACGTCGCCACCAACAAAGAGAGGGTAGGCGACGTGCGGAAGGCATATCCCAAGATTAATAAAATACTTTGGCCAGTACGTGCAGAAATGTCGGGCCAAGTCGCACAGTAAATTTTAGGCTGGCACGTGCACTCTCGCTAAAACAAAATATAACAAACATTTCAGTGAACAAATATAACTGGTGCACAAGAACAATAACTATAAAATTGAAGTGTTACCCAACAAAGAGGGAAGACAGATAATATGCAACCGGTGCACTACATTTTGAAACACCAAACCAAATTGATAAAAAAAGAAACGTAAACAAAAAATATTAAATACTAGCAGTGCCCGCGGCTCCGTTCGCGTGGACTATAGAACTATTGTTTAGTTATTTATAGATATTTACTACCGTGGAGTTTTTTTAAAATGTCTTTTGATTCTGAAAATTCTTTACTACATGATATTGTTCCATCTTTGACGGTTTAGACAGCGTATTGAAAGAGAGCGCGCTGGCGGCAAACTTTTTTCCGACTTGATTCACTATTATCGTCCCTGCTTATTCCTTGCGTTACTTTACGTAACAAAATATATACTGACACCTGGCCAGAGATTATAGCTATGAATTAAAAAAAAAAAACGTAAATCGGATAGGTGGTTCTCGAGCGATAAGTGCACTAACAGACAGGCAGACAGAGAGACGTTGAATTTTATAATATGTATAGATAGACTAGATCTAAGACCGACTACATGATGGCCACAAATAAAATACTACAACATTGCAGTAGGCACTAGGTGCCACGAAATGCCATCATACCCTCAGCACATCACGAGAAAATTATGTTGGCAGGACGGCAGGATGAAAACAAGTGTTTTAACAAAGGAAACGGGAAAAAGCCAAGTGCCAAACAAAAGACGAAAGAAAAGCTTAGAATTACGACGATAGATGTCGCATGCTGTCCAGAAGAGGTTAATTGTGCTGAAGCGCGCAGATGTGGGAGAACATAGCACGTGAACAAAGAAGTATTTTTTTAATGTGAAATCACACGCTGACTGCGTGAGAGAAATTCAGAATTGCAGGCTGCAGAGAAGTGAGTGGAATGAGCGCCTCAGACGGCGACAACTGAAGGAATTCGTAACAATGTAATCGACATCCGCTTGTTAGAAAAACAATCTCTCATGAGACATGTGTCTGCAAGCGAGACGGGAATAAAAACGTTACTTTTAATGTAGAGGTTAAAAGTGAATTGAAATAATAATAATAACGGGAAAAATACGTAAACGGTACAATATTGACAAACAATGATTAAATAAACTGAAGTACGTTAATAACACAGTACATATACGTTGATAAATAAATAAAACAAAATATTCATTATAGTGAGTTTCATAATAACACCGGAATAATAGGCATTATTAAATAAATCGTAGATGCTCAAGTGGACAGTAATGGCATTAATTATAGCACTTATTAACTACAAAAATGAAACGAGACATTAAAGGTTTTAATGTCAATCATTATTTACTTAATTAAATATTCAACATTGGGTTTCAAAACTGTTTAAAAATAGTACACTAGCAGTGACGTAACATTGAAAGAGTCATGGCGTATTTTAAAACGGCACACACTCCTGCCCTCAAAGGAGACATTGGGGTGAGAAATTTTTTTTTTCATATAGCGGACAACAGACAAGAAATTAAAATAAAAACTCTTTAACAAAAATAAAGTTAGGACGCACAAGTAGTAGACTATAACAGGATGAGAGGAGTTAAGATAAATACACTTAGAACAAAAAAAAAAGGTAGCTTACAAGCGTTGTAGGCGATAACAGAACGAGGTACAAGTACCCAGGATAAAGAAAAAAACCCAAAGGTCATACAACGAGTCAAAAGAGAACCTAGGACAAGACTCAACAACAAAATAAATAAATAGACTGACATAACCGTCCTACGATCCCAAACAACGGGCAAGTTCAAGTGCCAAGGAGCAAAACAAACGTGTTGTGCAACATACCACCCCTCCAAAACAAAGACGCAAAGAAAAAGGACAAAAGCCCAAACTAAACCAAGCAAAAGTCCCGACTGCCACTTGCTAAGCCAGCAACTAGTATGTGACCTGAACTGCGGACGGGTGGTCAGTCCACCGACAACCAAGAAAAACAACACTAGACGAGTTCCACACTGAAAATGACACAAATTACAACAAAACAATGCCGCCGAAATTTATAGGCAACCAACATGATGTAAATATAATTCTCGAGAATGCATATAATTGCAAAGGGGAACAAATTTTAAACATATCAAGTTGGGGTTAGGTTGCCTTCAGGGATTCGATGACAAGAAATATAACGACAAAGTCCCATACCAGTGTCATTACAAAACACTCGTCAAACAAATATGAATAAAGCCCAAAGTAAGGAAAAGAAAATACAAATAGAATTTTTACCAAACTGGCAATTACACAAAATGTGCAGAGACTCAGAGAAAAGGCAACGCGAAGAGCAATTGCATCCCAAACGAGAGCTGTCAGAAAACTTGCTCGCCACCATGAGTGACGAAGTAGCAAAACGCGAGACAAAATCCCGAAAACCGAGAACACAATATTAACCACAAAGAAAGCGAAATTTTGGAGTGAATAATTCAAAAGTTAAATTGAAAACATCTAGAAAATAAAGTTACGATAAACCAGTATATAAAGTACAAGTAAACAAATTTTCAAACACTAACTTAAATATGGAGAGGGACACCTGGCCCCTCACAGCAGTCTCGCAAAGCAGAAGGTCGGAAGAGTGAAACCCACCAAAAGTAGCCGAAAGCCGTGTGCCATATTTTTTCTCGTTTTCAAAGATTTTCTTTCTCATTCACAGTTTCCTGCTTTGAGTTCTGTGTCTAAATAAAGAATATCATTTAGGTTTGTTCTAGGTCCTATTTTATTATGCAATTTAATGTAGTGAACTCGGTTTTAAAAAGATATTCTCTATTTTTCTCTTAGTTTCACCTTAGTTATACACATCCGGTTACGTAATGTAACTAGGCAAGAGTGAATGTTGAATATCTCTAAATGTAAATTCGACTACAATTACGAATTAAACTTCGAAACCTGTAACGAAACTATTTTAATTTGGTGAACGTGGATATTCATTTTAATTAACAACTACGTGCACCGACGTTGGTAGTTTAAATAACAGCAATAAAAGTAATAAGAGTTCGTAAAATGAGCAATTTTAATTTGGCAAAAAGTTCTGGGTACGTTATGCCCTGATGTGCAGTATGTAATAACGGAAGAGCAGTGCGGTATAACCGGTACCTTCACACCGTGGCACAATACGTGGCACTTGCCATAATCAACAGAAATATTACATGGATGACGCTCAAACAGCCACATAACTGCGTTTGTCTTATTTTGATACACAGTAACAGTAGGAGACAGTGGTATCTTTGTAAGAATCGCACATTACGTTCACAAAAAATAAATCCGCAGTGTAATTTCCCGGCTCAAAAATTTTCTGGAATCTTCTCGAACTCTCGGAAAAATTGTAATAAGAAGTTGCTTTAAAACATTTTATACGTGTAAACTTCTTACAGCGTTTACTCGTACAAGGCAAGAATTAGCAATGTTACACCAAGCGTACTGTGAAACGAAAACGTACATTCAATTTTGATGCAATGCTTCGATAGTCACATGCCAGTGAACCAGTGATTCCATACCATAAGATAAAACATAACGTAAAACACTCCACTTCACTATCGCATTGTGGCGACTCATCAAGTCTTTATAGATGGATATTATTAGCTTCCAGAGCAGTAATCGGACTGTAGAAGCAATGTAAATAGTTAACAGCTGACTGAGAAAGGCAGCAGACATAACAGCAGTTTTAATTTTGTATGCACAAGGTTGCGCGTTCACAGTACACAGATTACAATTTTACACTATTCAGTATCGAAAGTGATGTATGTTATAAAGGTGATATGATAGTTATGCATAAATCCATTGGAAAATTAGCTGTACCAGTTTTCCGGGTAAAGTCAAATGAGTTGGAAATACTTCCCTTAATTTCGCCAGAGATTTGTAGGACGTCCAAGCAGGAACACAATTACGCTGATTGCTAACATAATAACCTACCTTCAGCTTCTAGTATTGAACAAGACTGTCACGCTCAACTCACGGAGTTTGTTACTCTAACTATGTTTAATTTTATTATCAGTATACATGTAGGATTTGTTTAATTATCCATTTTGTTAGGAGCCAACATTATTGAGCTATGATAACTTATAAAGTTGTTGCAGCAATTTCAGTTATAGTATTTATAGGCTGTACACGCCTGATTGAGCACTTCTAAAACAATCGTTTGAAAAATGTCGCTGTACCTTGTTACGGCGTGCCAGCGTGGAGGCTGCAGGGATGGCACCCGGGCAGCGGTGCTATGGCTGGCACGGGGCGACATAAAAGCAAACAGAGCCGCCGAGGGGAACCCAGGCCAGCAGCGCGAATACACTGCAGAGCAAAAAAAAACTGGTATAGGCGTGCATATGCAAATAACAGAGGTATGGAACCAATCAGAGTAACGCGATGCGGTCGGCAGCTAGATCGGTTACTGCTGCTACAATGGCAGGTTATCAAGATTTAAGTGAGTTTGAACGTGGTGTTATAGTCGGCGCACGAGAGATGGGACATAGCATCTCCGAGGTAGTGATAACAGTTGGATGTTCGCGTACGACCATTTCACGAGTGTACTGTGAATATCGGGAATCCGGTGAAACATCACATCTTCGACATCGCTGTGGCCGGAAAAAAGATCGTGAACGAACGGGACAAACGACGACTGACGAGAATCATTAAACGTGACAGACGTGCAACCCTTTCTCAAATTGGCGCGGATTGGATTTGTGGACTGCCCTGCAGGATTCATGATGTGAATTGCTTCCTGCATACCTTAGGCATTAGTCGAGTCCATGCCACGTCATCTTGCGGCACGTCTGCGTGCTCGAGGTGGCCCTACACGATGTTAGGCAGGTGTACCAGTTTTTTTGGCTCTTCAGTGTATAAGGCGTGGACAAACGAGTTGAAGTCTTCCTGCGTCTTCCGGCTGCCGGAGCCTGCAACCCCAGCAGCTGGCGAGGGCAGGCTTCAGCGAGAGCCCTCGTACGAGAACACGTCTTCTAGACTTCCTGTCAGGTGTGAGCGCAATGCCCTCGTGAGTGTGAGAAGGAGCTCAGTGGATAGAGACAGTCGCTAATTCTCTTTCGACGTAACAGAAGTAGATGTTTGAGCTGCATACTTGTAAGAGGTTCAGACCGATATAATGCAATTAATATTGTAAATACGGACAACTTGTAGAGCAATTTTGACTTATGGTAAATCTGATGCTATCAAACCTAGTTGCTTATTGACTTTACGCTCCTACCAATTAAAGTAATTCCTTATCAGTGTGCCATCTTGTCTATCTGAAGGCAAGGCGGTAAGAGTATATTTTAACGGATACGCTGCCCGGCATACACCCAGTAAAGTTTATAACGAAGAAGGGAATGTATTAGTATGTCTTCACGTCGAATTAAGTCTTACGTAAACGTTAGTGAATGCTGTACTTATTTCTTTAGCTTTATTTATGCATATAAGTGTTAGGAAGAGTAAATATATAAAATATTTAGTTTTATAATAATTACACAGTTTCACTTGTCCGACAACGACAATTTTAATTTTCCATATGCCGGAAGAATTAACACACATGTGTATACTAGTAGACCTTACGCAGGGCTTTCAATAGTTTATCGTGAGCAGTCTTATAAGTATATTTTCATGTAAGCTGGTCCCCTTTATGCTTATTCCTGCTCATTGAATAACGAAAGAACAGTATCATCAGAATGAGCATTTTTACAGAGGGAAGAATTGTGAAAAGAAATTTTCGTCGTCACGAAGGTAGCTATTTACTAAATTCCCTCACAATATTTACGTTTTACCTTACGCAATAGTCCATGAATATAACTTCTGCTTTCGAGAACGACGGTGCTGTAAAATAACATTTCTCTTCTTTCTGTATCTCTGAGGTCGCAGATTTCCTTTTTATTTATAAACAGAACCTTCCGATCCATTCCGACATCCACGAGTGCACACAAGACTTTTTCGTTATGGAAATCTCCTTCAATTTCGGTTCCCCACGAACGTACATTTCATATCGCAGGCGGCTAAAAGTTACCCCAGCGTGAATTGGGCAAGGGGGGGTTTGTGGTGAAGGGAGGGGGGGATACGGGTCGGAAGACATCTCCCTAGGACACCGCAGCATCGAACAAAGACGAGATTTGCCAGGCGGGGATATCAATCATGCAAAATAGGCATCATGCATTCTCCGCTGAATGTTCGGCGCTCCCAATACGAATCTCTTTGCACACGCACCCACACACACCCACACACACGCCCACATATAACGTATGAAACGGGAAACACATACAAAGAGGCGTGATTTACTGGGCGCGGATGCGGTGGGTACGTATTACGATTGGTGGCTTCTTCTTCTATTTTTTTCACGTGGTTCTGCTAGCAGTTTCCCGCGTCGAATGTATATCTTTTGCCAGTATTTATTCCACCACGCGTTGGTACGTTTCTGGGCAAATGCGGAACACGACGCTGTATTTTATGGCCACGGGGTGTTATTCGGGATGTTTCAGATTTATAATCGCAGTAACGTAAATGTGCAAGTACTAGCAATTGATACCTTCACGTTAAGGAGAAAAAGTATCTTAAACCGTCTAGTATAGTGTTCAAATACGATCGGTGATGCAGAAAGCTCACTCTACACTCTAAGAAATTGTTCGCAAATTTACTATATGGGTGTATACTTAGAGTGAGAACTCGCGAATGGTAAAGTTGTTTACCATACATTCGTGTTACTTTCGTACATTTGCCCAGGAAACATTCAAATGCGTAGGAAACTTCCCAACTTTATATAGTAGCGACTCCAAACATTCCGTATTTGTAGCCAGATATGTGGTATTATTTCCATACGATATATGGATTAAAAACTTCCATTTCAGTTTAGGAAGTTTACTAGAGACTTTTTTTAGAGTGTAGAAGCCATGGCTTGAACAACTGGAACCACCATGCCAAAATGGCAGTAGTGTGTTAGTTTACTTGGAGTGAGGAAGTCAATCAAAAATATCTAAGCTATGTTATTGCCAGTTATGTTAAGGAAGTTGTGTTGAGAGAATTGGGCGGCTCTTAACAACGAGGTATTGAGAGCCGAAGAGGGTGAAGAGAAGTGATAGTAATAGTGATGTGGTGGTATGCAAGGCAGGGGAATCTGGAAATCCCCGAGAAAACCCGCCGACCAGCAGCATTGTTCTGAGCGATACCCACATGCGAAGATCCGGGGGGGAACCCACCGGGAATCGAACTTGGTTCGCCTTGGTGGAAGGTGAGTAGTCTGACCACTAGACCACCGTGACCGCTCCTGCAGTGAAGATTCTGTGTGTCGTCATAAGCAGTACCGTTACCAATTATTTTAAGGAAGTGAATTCTGAATTCAGCAAGTAGTTTCTGATTACTCGTAGAAAATTATTATATATTGTGGACGTTTCTTAGAGAATAAAACTGCGTAGATTTAAGAATGACTGTTACATTGCAATTTTACCAGTTAAGTAAAATACCTTTGAAATAAAATATAGGATGTTATTTTCATTTCTCATCATGAAATCACAGTGTTAGTGTTTTCTAATTTTTATAATTAAATTTGTAAAGATCTTCTATTAACTTTCATAGCGTAGTTCTGTAAAGCACTGATGTTTTTTTTCTTAATATATCTAAAAACTTTTATTCATAATATATTAGTAGTTTGAATAAAAAGCTAATACACTAAGTTTGGTAGTAGATGAATAGGGCAACATGTATCATGTTTGAATTTATAAGCAATATTGAATGGGAATTTTTTTGTGTCACTACTCCCATCTCCTTTAATGTAAACATTTCTACACATGAAATTTAATGTATGCAAGGCATGGTGTTCTGAGACAGAAAACGATGGCGTGGTTGATGGCAATCATTTAATGTCTTGCGTTTTGCTTTTATCAACCCGAAAGTTGATGTTGAAACTATGCCGTGAGTTCAGCGTAAACTAACATATCACTGGAAATTTGCGAAAGAGTAATAATTAATTTAACTACCCATAACATATGTATGGTAAATGGTTATCTTATTTCCAGTAAGTTTATTAGTGGGGAGCTCTTGGTTAAAAACTGCCCTTCCGTTTGCATTGAAAAGGGCTGGAAAACGTTATGAGAAAAAAATTAAACCTGGGCTGTGAAGCAGGTCGGAGCTCGTCAGCTTATCGAATGTTATTTTACTATCAAGAATGCTACTGTCTTCACATATGGTCGTATAGCGTAGTGCGATTTCACTTAAAGGTGTTTATAAACTTCTTATTATCAACACCTCCAACTTTAAGCTGAGAAGTTTAACGGAGGAAACTTGCTTACTTAATAAACTCAACTTGCATGGCGCCGCTGTGATGTAGTGGTTAGACTACCCCCACCTAGGCGAACCAGTTTAGATTCCTGGTGGAGTCGCTCTCAGATTTTCGCATGTGGGATTCGTGCCGGACGATGCTGCTGGTCAGCGGGTTTTCTCGGGGAACTCCCGTTTCCCTTGCCCTTCCATTCCGGCGCAGTTCCATACCTTGTTTCACCCTCAACGACTCTCACGACCTCTATGTTAAGAGCCACCCAAATCTCTTCTCTCCAAACTTATTTTAAATATTGTAAATTGTTAGGTGTACCTTTACCCGGTCTAATGGTCCAGGTGCATCTGTTTTCCCAGAGTCTCAAATGCAATCAAGACGATGACGGGGAGACGCACACATGCACACGCACACACGCACACACACGTACACACGCACACACACGTACACACGCACACACGCACACACACACATACACACACAGAGCTACAGAAGAACCAACAAAGCGTGTTGTGTTTAAATTATTTTGAAATTTACCGTAACTTACATATTTTATTGGTTTAAGGCTTTCGCAATTTTTTTAGTCAAATTCATGCCCCTAAAATGGAAAGTCTTTTATTATGCTGTAAGAAGTACAAGCAATGCTTAACATCACACACACTTCCTTAGTTCATTGCTACAATTACATACCTTTAAGGAAACGTTTATATTGTATAATGTACGTGTTATCCAAACCTGTCAAACATGTTTGCTGACTTTGATTCCTTTAAAAAATGTGCAATTCCTAATTTGGCCTATTTGAAAGCGAAACCCGCCTTCAGTTTTACATTTTAGGCTACTGTTCGGCACACCAGAGCAATACATCTTTATAAAGTTTGCTCATCAAAATTTTGTACAATTATATAATACTGACTGCAAAACTCTGCTTTTTCAGTGTTTTCCCAATAATAATAAATTTTCAATTAAGGAGAGGTAGAAACCAACATGAATTGGTAATGTTTTTAGCTATGAAATAAATACAGTTTTCAATAATTAAGTTTTTATTTTTCAAGGTGCAGCATACGACAAGCAATTGCCTGAAGGTATTAGTGATAATTTTTTTTATTAATTTGCGATATGGCATCAGGATTACCGAATTGTTAATAGTACCTTTCTATGAATGACATACAAAAGATGTGATAAATTTAATCATTTATACAACCGCGTGGAAAATATAATATGCGCCCTGTTATAATTAAACTTTCGCAAATTTCTCTTAGACCAATATTACAGCAAGGGGCAGATAAGTTCTGAATGTACATATGACATTTTTCTTCTTTAAAAGGTTATTGATAGTCTATAGGACTTCTGAAAATCACATATTTAAGAATATGGACTAAAAAATCAGCCGAGAACAATACAAGTGGGGAGTTTTCGTACAAAAGAGGAAGCTGCGGAAAAATTTCCCCTGAAAGAGCTTCACTTCGATCTTTACCCTGTAGTGTAGGGCGCAGTATTTCCGACGTATCGGATGCGATATGTTTTTGTTACGTGACTTTCAGATGTATGGTTCACGCGTACTGACTGCCTGTGGGGGATGGTGTTGCAGGAGGGGGGGG
>NQII01000150.1:830083-892793 GCA_002778355.1 Clitarchus hookeri | reverse complement strand
GAGAGAGAGAGAGAGAGAGAGAGAGAAAGAGAAAGAGAGAGAGAGAGAGAGAGAGAGAAAAAAAGAGCGTAAGCTCCTCCCCCCCTAACTCGACCCCTCCCTGGCACGCCCGTGTTTTAGAGCGCAACTGTACCGCTGGTGCCGAGACGGACGAGCTACAGCGCTGATAAAAGTTAAGTTTCTCATTTGTTCCGTCCCTCTCGGCTGGCTCTCGCAAACTTGCCTGCTCCGTTCTAACGCGCTTCCTCGTCAGCTGATGTAAAATTGTGGCTCTGTTTGTGACGTGCCGCAGTTGCTTTTTTTTTTTTTTTTTTCTAACGCGAACTAGATATTGAAATTTAGATCTACAGTTATATCCAGCATTGCGATTCGAGTTTAGTTCTCGAGAGATCTCGTGTGCAAAAAAAATTTCGAGGCAGAATATTTTAGGAAAAATAACACAATTTTTTTTGGGTGTCTGATGTCTTGAAATGCATTATTTTATAATTTTGCGGGATAATATCCAGCTTGTAGTTATTACATGTGATGGTAAAGCAAAATATTAGATTTAATTAATTAACTAAATTTGGTTTATTTTCTAGACTGTCAAATAATAAAAACCAACTCATCTGCAGAAATGAAATAATGTACACACAAAAAAGTATTCTCGAGCTTTTTCCACATAAGATTTCATTTAAACGATTTTAGGCAATTTTCAATTTTCCTTTTTAGGTTTTATTCTAGTAAACGATTTTATTTAGTTTGCAAATAAAAATGAAATAACTGCGATTTTAACATGCAATTTTACAATTTAAATTGGACTTCATAAATAATTTAACAATTCCTTAGACTATGTTTTTATTATGAGGGAAGGGGATTCCATCATAACCACTGTCATATTGTTCACAATCGGTAGCGGTATAGAAGAGTTCGTGAGGAATGGATGCCTTAATAAAAATATAAGAACTGTACTTAATTTTTAAATTTATATATAATACTACAAAATACACACAGTTGTTATTAAACATATTGAACTACCTGTATCTACTATAAACTCTTGTTATTCTCAGCAAGCGCAATAATTAATGTCTATCTCAATTATAGTTTAAGTCTTTATCACTCTAATTATATTGGTTACAGTTACTTGATCCACACTATTGATCTACACGTATTTAATTTGATTGTCTATTGCCACCACACTCTCCTCTGGTTCCCGGTGATTTCCTTGACACACCGCAGTTCGCACACTCATGCAGGACAGGGCAAGCGAACAGACGCAGAGCGGAAGCACGTAACAGTATGGATGGATGTTCGTGAATTATCTCAAGAAAGTTCTCACTTCCTGCCCTCGGACTTCTCGATCTAAGCGCATTTTAAGTCGGAACGTCGGCAGTATCTGCGAGTGTGACGTTTGTTTCGAGCACTACGCCGCTTCTTTCACATGAAACGTTTTAGAATTGAACTGCCTGTGTTAACGGCTCCTTCGCTGCGCATGTAAATAACTCAAAGTTTCCGGTTGTATGGCGATCCTGTACTCGACGAAACACGCGCAAACTGTTTGGTGGCCAAGTTGTCGTTTGACTTTAGATAATTAGTTATTGGCATCCTACAAATTCATAGCAAAACAAATTTTTTTTTTTTTGCCTTTAAATGATATATACTATCGTATCCCATGAAAAATTTATTTTACTGGCCTCATCTTTATAACATTTTTAGAAAAAAAAGAGTACATATGTGTTCTTCGCATGTAATTACGTCTCCCAGTCAGGAGTTAAATATTTTAAAGCAAAGATTTTAATAACTGCGTATTGAAGATGAGCACATGTATTTGCGTCACGGGAAATCGTTACAATTACATTATCAGAACTTACAGTGCTCGCATGAAGTTGCATCTGAGCATTTATCTCTTCGTGGCTCAAATTTCAAAAATTAGCACGATTGTTTTGTCTTTCTCGGTTATTCCACCAAAATTAAGTCCATTGCCTTTACTTACAAGTCGGAAGCATTATGCAAGCATTTTTCCATAATTCAGTCTTGTGGCTATTTGCAAATTTTTGCAGAGGAACATTGCGAATTTGAAATTCAGTACGTAAAAATACACACACTTCCTCAGTAAGTTTCAAAATCAATTTCGAACTACTGTCGAAGTGTGTATAACACTATACTCACAGCATATTAAGATATTATTAATTTCCTAAAGGTAATAATGATAAACATCGAAAATTCCTTGCGCATAGATGAAAAAAAAGTAAATTTAAAACAGAGAATCGTGAATAAAGTATGGAAAAATAACTACGGGTGTAAAATACAGCATGTAACTAAAAATCACCGACAATCTCCAAGAGGTGACTCCTGCCGAAAATAAAAGACGAAAATCTGTGTATCATTTTTCCCAAAAGTGATTATTAAGGAGCTATGTGCCCCAAAAAACAAATTTTTAAAATGATTTTCGTTACAAATATCAGGATTTGCATGCGATTTAGCAACAAATCTGTGAATAGGGTTGCCACCCTATGTTTCGTTACGAAACAGCACCATTATTTTTCTTATGTAGGAGGAAGATATTACCAACCGCACTTTCTGAGGGGTAAGATCTCCATTCTACTAAACACTATTCACGGATTTTTTGCTTCATCGAAAGTGGTTCCTGATATGTGTAACGAAAACCATTTCAAAAATTTTGATTTTAGTGGCGCATAGCTCCCCTAGTAATAACTTTAGAGAAAAAATATATTTTCTTATATTTCCGTCACATTTCACCTCCCTGAGTTTGTGGGTGATTTTTAGTTACAAGTTGTATACAGTTACAGTAAATACCACAGCAATTTGAGTTGCTAATTTGAGATAAATTACTATCCACATTTTATTTATCACAATCATAAATGTCAGAGAACCGATAACGCGGCCTTTTTCATCTTAAATAGTGGTTATTTTCAACCGTTATTGCAACAACGAAACGTAAACTAGTTATATACAAAATAAACGGCCTTATGTACGAATGTTCGGCTATAGTGTTATAAATCAACATTGTATAATTTGGTCTTATAATTTGCACCAAAGACCACAATTATTCTTTAAAATTAAGTATTGGAACTGTAAATTCTTCAAAATTAAGAAAAGTAGTAGAGCTGTACGACTAATTGGTTGAAAAATAATTAAAGTAGACGCATTAAGCAAAAAGCTGCTGTAAAATAGGCGAACAATATTTGCAAAGTTTTTGCGCAGCGAGTGACCAGGAAAACTCTTGACGGAACAGTTATCCTCGCTTTCGCCCTTACTTACGCTTTAAAGCCAATTCGGTTTTTTTAAATAACCAAAAAATATTTAAAATTGTTACAGAATAATTTGTTTTGCGAAAAAAATACCTACATATTAAATAAATTAACTGGCACCATCATTAAAGACAATATTTTCCATGACAAAAACATGAAGTTGGGTTGAATTACATTTTTTCCTCGTGGCTGCGTTCGATACAGCTGACAAATAAGATTTGTCTGCTACGTGCCACAAACAAGACCCTACTGAAACCAACCTCCATGATGTCATTGAGTATCCTAGGGCGTGAGTGTACACGCAAAACGAGACTGTTCGCATGAGAAATACGCGTGCCTACTTACTTATTGACACTTGTGGTCCTTCAGCTGGAGCACCAAGATACCACGAGAACTCGTACAACTCCTTGCAATTTTCTGGAGGTACAATAAAGATAGACCCGCACTGCATTTACATGCCAGAAAAAAAAAATTTATAAATTATGATTCAAACGGGTTTTGTAGGGATTTAGAAGCCTCAACATTCAAGACAAAGATACTTAAAGTAATCACAGTCAATGTGTTCCAAACCGTTGTTCTGTACCATGCTATACCTACAATTTAAAAATTTCCGAAGTAGACATGTTTGAACCGGTGAAGCGCAGTTGTTTTCCAGCCCAAGCCACTTCGTGTACCTCTTGTAAGTTTTTCGCGGCATTGATCTTCACATCAGCTGTAGTGGAACTTGCGAGTGTTCCAGGATGCTTTCCCGACATTACCTGACGCTGAACAAAGTAGAAGGAAATGGTGCGTCCGGCAGCAGAGTTCGATTTGCTGCTCGATTGGAAAGCCGCTGTCGTGGAAAGTACACACACCACGACTGATCATACGAAGTTTAGATTTAGTTCTACAAATATTGAAGTTACGACGAGACGTAGCAGAGTAAGTGTTTTCGTGGACACTGAGGCGGATATAATCTGAAGCATGTGACGAGGAACTTCATCCTTCCGTTCGTCAACCTAATTACCTATCACTTTCCCTTCTTACAGTTTATAGAAGGAAAAAAAATTACTCAATACAACTGTCAAGATGCGAAACAAATGCAAAAAAAAGTTAATAAAAAAGTGTGTAATTAAAAAAAAAAACATTTAAATTGTTTTTCTTTTTAAGAAATTTTTTAATAGAATGCAAAAATATAAAATTCTCTGACCGACGTGGTTTTTAATGGCTATTATTTTTTATATAACCATTCCCTTTCAACTAAGACCCTTGCAAGATATATTTACAAAGTTATACTAGTAGGGCCAATCCTTGAAGTAGATGATGATGACGAACTTTTTTCTTTGGAAAACTGGTAGCAAAATATGATAAGCGAAAAGGAATTAAACTGTCTTTGTATACAATTGCATATGTTTTAGCTTATTAAAGCTGTATGTAGCAATAATTTTGTTGTATGCTAGTCATGTGACGTTGCACAAAGAATTTTAAATTTTTCCATTTCCATTTCTATTCGATTTATCCAGCACGGTACTTCTGTTGTACTATAATCTTTGCAGCGTAGTTTAAGATAACAAATATTGCAATAACAACTCTCTACTTCTCGAACTTTTTGTTTTATTATATGCGTTTACCTCTTAAATTTATACATTACTTATGTACCTACAGGACCCAGCCAGTGATTTATAAAATATTTCTTTGCGTTTTTCTTGTAGATAACGTAGTTTACATGCAGTCGTTTGCCATGGAAGACATTTTACCTTGTTACACTATATAAAACTAGCTTTTTAATTTGTAATCTTTTTTAATCATTAAAATTCTTTTACTCATTTCTAGAGATCGATTAGGAAAATATATAGTTTTTTAAAAAACTAAAATTCTGGTAAACCGCACTGGTTTTTTGGTGTTCAATTGATCAAATGGCAGAAACAAAAATATAGTCTCACGTGGTTGGCATTATTACATCAAATTCGCCGAGAAAACTCTCCAACCAGCGGCATGGTCCGTCACGATTATTCCCACGTGCGAAATCCGGGGGCGACCCCGCTGAGAAACTAGTCCAGTTCGCCTAGATGGGAAGCAAGCAGTCTGACCACTACACCACCGCGACTCCTATCTGGTGTGGGCTACATTTTTTTTGACGAGGATGATAACGCCATGTACGTCTTGTTGGTTGGGTGCAGCCCATTCCTCCAGCAGACGTGTAGAACAGAAATACGCCAGAAACATGCACTTGGTTAAAATTGAATTCATTATTCAACAAAGGCGGGCGCTGTGTTTCTCTCGGACAGGTCATTACGCCGAGGGACGCAGACAGAAAGGGGCAATGAAATCGCAGCATCCCCGCGGCAGCTCCGCGCTGGGAACACGCGTTCGCGCCGCGCTGCAGGCGCCGCGCTGCAGGCGCGGGGAGAGAAGCCGGTTTAACTCTGCGCGTCCCGGGACATAATTTTCTCCCGGCTCGCTGCTTCATGCATACGCTATCGAGGCGCGCCGGCGCACTTGAATCCGTCCTGGGTTATTCAAGAGCGGCGGAGGTTGAAGCGTCACATCGCGGGGCGCGGTGCATTCAACTGGAGCCGACCCGGCGCTCGGCAGCGCTGCACAATGCGACCTTAAAGATACATGCGGCGTCTCCGTGGCTCTATCAGTATACTCCACGCACGGCTACTTCCAGAGTTCTCTGAAGCAATTTCTACTTCCAGGATATTTCTCCGCTCCACGCAAACAAAGTTTTTTTTTTTTAAATTACACTAGAGGACCAACGCACCGCATACTTGCGCACTCAGTGTAATTATGTTTTCCATAAGAACTATTTCTCACTAGGCATTGCCAACACACCTATTTTCTCTCTGTCTATATTAATATTAGTTACAGATAAAATATTATGATTTAAAATTTTTAATATAACTGACGTTATGTTCTGAAAAAAATAAGGTACTTTTATGTTAACACAAGTGATAACGCTTGTGATAAGTGACATGTTTAGGAAAAAAAAAAAAAACACGTCACACATGGGGTGTTTTTTTCTCATAGGTTTGATTCGAAAATTGTAAAGAAACCGCAAATAGACTATACAGTAGATGCGCCGTCACAGAATGCAATGCTTTTTTTTTTACATGAGTTCATTGCGAATGTCCTCAGAAAGAGCAGTCAAAAAGATAATTACGTTGCGACGTTTCGTGGTTTGAAACAAATCTACCTGCACTTGTCCGCTCCTGCTGTCTTCCTTACAAAATATCTTATTTTGTTTACATAATTCGCGTGAAAGTTTTAAATCACTTCTTATGCAAGTGCATATATACTAAACAGTAAAATTGTTCTATGGCTGCAAACAGTTATTTGGGNGGGGGAGTGGTCAAAAACGTTTTGTCACGTAGCTAAAATTTTGTTTCTGTAGTTAGTAGTGTGTAAAATGTTGACTCGCTTAATTGTTAATAATTGTAGTAGGAGCTGGTCCCTCTAAATTTATCACTTTCATCACTATAGTATTGTCGTACCTCATGACCTGCTTTAACAGATAATATCACTAGAGTTACTTCTCAGTGTCAAGCGAAATTAATTAATAGCTAAATTACGCCCTTTTGTAAGCTCAGATATTCGGGTNGGGGGGGGGGGGGGGGGGGGGGGGGGGGGGTTTAAAGGACGGAAGGTGAATAAGAGAACTGCTGCAGTGCCTGATTCCTCCCCTCTTTGCGACAGTTCACAACACATTGTAATTTGTGTCACAAAAAATAAATTACACATCTTTATTATAAAACGAAATCTACAAGAATTTCCTTTTGAAATAAAACACTTTATTTTTGCACTCCACAGCAAGGCGCTGTAAAATTTTCTTTATCTTTTAAATGTTGTTAAAAAATTAATTTTGGCATAAGGAACTATTTTATGGGGGTAGTCGAGAACATATTTTGTAAAGTTTGCCACGCATACTACTAATACAAGTATGATTTCCAAAATAAAAAAGATGTAGGTAAATTTACATAAATTTTTTAATCAGAGTTCTGGAAAGTGTTTTTTTTTTTATTTTCCGATAACACAGTGATTTCGTGTATTGAGAAATCCTTGTGTATATTTTGTATACTGTAGCGATCAGGTGTGTCCTTTGAGTTGGCAAGTGAAGCAAGTTGGGCGAGGTGTAGGTTAAGATTTAGAAACATCATACCATGCAGCAGATCTGTGGCGTTTGCAAGTTTATTCTACGAGGTTGGTATTAACTAAGTAATAGCTATACACCAAAAGTATTGAGTCGTTAACTCACACAATGAGAGTTTCTAATTAATTGATACATTCAAAACGAAGACACCTAGCAGTTATATAGTCCCTGTATTGGTAGTGGCGTCCTGTCAAAATTTTCTGAACTTTTTAAACGGATGCGCAGTTGGCATCACTTGAGACGTTATGTGAGTGAGTGACTGACTGACTGACTGACTGAGTGACTGACTGACTGACTGACTGACTGACTGACTGACTGACTGACTGACTGACTGACTGACTGACTGACTGACTGACTGAGTGAGTGACTGACTTAGTGAGTGACTGACTGAGTGACTGACTGAAGAGATTTGGGCGGCTCTTAACAGCCGGGTCTTGAGAGCCGATGAGACGTTATGTGATTGGTATCTGCGCGTTTCAGAGAGTCGTTGATTCTTTCGGTAAGTATTTCATCAGCCCAGTGCATAAACTTAATGTAGGATAAAGTTACAATGACACGCAGTGCAACATGGAAACACAGCCCAAGAACACTTATTCCTGAACACTTTTAACTGAACACTATTATATTTTGCCCTTAAAAAGGCACACAGCAAAAGTAATGCCAGCGTCACGAATGACTATCTGTAATAGGGCTATATAAAACGCCGTTGGTACAGCAGCAAAGAAAAACTCAAGTATCAGAGACAGCAATTAGTTTTTCTATTGTAAAACCTAATCCATTCTAAAAAAAAAGAAAATTTTAAAAGTGATATATGTTCCATAACTTAAGTTCTACAAAGAGTGCTTTCATTAAGTATAATTAAATTAATTTTATATTTAATTTCCCTTAATCGAAACGCACTCGTGCGAATTTTGACAGGGTTAAGCGTAAATTTTTGTAGGTTATCCTTATTTTAATTTTTTTTTTTTTCACTTGTGGCAGAAGTAGTAATGTACGAGGTGTTAACTTCAACCTGAACAGATATTATCTTCGTGGTTGGCATTTGCTTCACAAGAATAATTTAAATGATTTGCCATTACCGTCATCTATTTTTTATGTGTGTGTGACCAACAGTGTTTATGCTGATGGCTTCCTTCCTTTTAAATTGTTTACATGTGATGATATATGTGCAGAATATTGTTACAAGCATCTAGTGCAAAAGTGCTTTTTATGTGGAGAATTTTTTTTAATGATTTAAACCACGTAATTTACCAAACTCAAACGCACCTTTACTCTGGCATATTATACAGGTTAGAAAATAATGTCCAATTATTTTAAATAATAATTAGGATACCTGGTAAACTTAACAGTTTCATTAGCTGCATACAATTTGTGGGTTCGGATTTCACCGTTTGTACATTGAGAAGACGTAAATTTTCGCTGTTTATAAAGATGTATACACATTGAAATGATATCCTACCTTCAATGGAAATTTTATCTTACAGGCAATCATAAAATGTGTCATTGCATGTGTAACAAGAAGTTACTGATATAACTGATGAGCCTACTTTATTCGACATGGGTGCAATTCATTGTCAAATAATTTCTAAAAAAGCTGAGTTGGTAGGTAGGATTTTTCGTCTCGTTGAAAGAAATATCATTAGAGATGAAACCAGAAACATATGCAACAGTGGTGAGACAATAACACATACCCACGTGCCTTACCTCGGACTCTAACCCGAAAAACCTCTACCATAAGCTAATGTACAATCAACTGCATTACTCAGGTCGCGTTCGAGCTTCAACTTCGAATTGAATCAGTATAATGTTTTGAATGATGCGGTTTACAAACCTAATATATCTGCAAGGACGTCATTTTGAAAAGAAGTGACTGAACCACTTTAAACATGTAAGTTTACATGGCCTACCATAACGCTACTTGTGTGAAGAATTTGTTGAAATTCAATTGATTTGTCCCTCAGATGTGGCATAGAATCTACATATTTTTCATGTGGTAATCTTCATAAATGGAGAACAGAAGAGCTTGTATATTAACACATTCGATAATTGCATACTGCCAGTATACAAAGTTAAGCTAAAATCGATTAAACCTACATAGTTTCGTAGATTGAGCTATAATGTTTGCACAGTACAACTTCTTCGTCAAATTTGAAAGAAATCTGTTTATTGATTCCCGAGATACGACATAAAAACGGTGTTATTTAATGTAGGGCTATGTTACAATATGACGGAGAAATTAGGCTTTGCATAGACAAATTTTACGGACAAAATCTGAAGAGATTACGAGGTGTGTGGTCGCCGACAAAAGAAAACCTTTTACAGGTTTACTCATTATACTGACGTGGCGTCATATTTTTTTAACAATATTCACACGTAAGTGAATATGTTGCAAACAAAAATAAGCCTCAAAATAAAGTTCTCTAATAAAAAAAACTACATAATATCTAAAGCATATAAATATTCTTATGTTCTTTTTATTAAATTTCAGATATTCCACATTAAACAAATTTGGCATTATTTCTTGGGGAAACCTCTTGTGGAGTATTTGGCGCCCCCTAGTGAGATTTAAAAAAAAGGGTGGAGGGGGGTAAATTCCCCTCTTGCTCCTGCCCCTTTCCGACGCCCCTGCGTGCGATCACCTAAGTTCACTTTTAGGTACAAAGCAACGGACTATAATTAAAATAATTTAAAAGTTCTAACAAAAATCACTTAGTGGCGTCAGAACAGTTGGTACAAAGCACTATAATTAGTTAATTTTTTTACTTTGAAGTTAGTTCAACCATTTAGTCTCACATATGTCGCTATGGCCGTGATATAAATTTAGTGTGGTTTTGCATTTATCATCGTATGAATCACAAAGTTACGAAAATAATGAAATTGCGGCTTGCGTCAAAGGAAACAAATAATATCCAACCAATAATGCTGTGAAATAAGTAATTCCTTAAAGAAGCTGGAAATAGTTTAAACAAATTATTTATAAATAAATACAAATTATATCCACGTCAAGAGGAAAATTTCCTTTAATCATATTTTATATGTCAAAAACAATTCCACAGAAATTATAAGTTTTTACTTAAGCATTTATTTAATAACTGAATTGTATAAGTACAAGTCACTTAATGCACTAGTTTGACTTTTTTTTACATAACGACTACACGATACGCTCTGCTTTATAATTTTATCTTCAAGCGGCCGGAAATAAAACATAAAGAGCCGACTACAAACTGCGATAAAAAATAATCTCTTTGTGAGAGAAGTTTGTCACCGGCACGGAGTGAAGGGCCCTGACGGAGTTCCGTTAAGAAAAGTCAGAGTCGCAGACGGCGAAGCCCTGGAAGCACCCAGTAGCGAATTATTTGTTCTGTGACCGATAAGACCCCGGAGATGCGCCAGCTGAAAGGGGGGGGGGGAAGGGTCCGGAGGCATGAACTAAAGGAAGCAAATTAAGGGATGAGGGGTGGTTGAAGGCTCTGGGAACTTCTCCCTTCAACCCGGGGCAGACGTTATTTGTCTTATCTGGGGGTCCTCCGCAGCCCGCAGGGCCCGCATCGTCGCCGCTCTATCCGTCTTGTGTGTCTTCGCGCTCGCTTCCTCTCTGCGTCACCCCCCCCCCTCTATCCCTCCCACACACCATAGCTTTGAAGTCCCGCGGCTGCCAACTTCTGCTCCAGAAATGCACTCTTCCACCACCCCTTCCCACCAACCGCTTTTTAAACTACCACCCCGACCGCATTTCCGGTTTCCTTTTGTTCCTCTTGCTTTTGGCGAAACTCGGAGATACTCTCTCTCCCCCCCCCCTTTTTTTTCCCCCGGCCGCAACCAAACGAACGTCTTCTACGCGGCTTTCTCATTCGTGGCGCCCTCGAGCGTCGGCCGGAAGCGGGGAACAGAGAGCGCGACTTTTCGGAAGTGAAGATCTGCGATCCAGTTCCGTTAGCGTGCCGTAGGCCATGAAGTTATTTAAGCACGCCGTGATAAACTACATGTGCTGTTCGCGGTAAACTGAGCAATTTTTAAAACCCTGTCTATGATCTACTTGTACGTATACCGTGTATTATTCTTTCGTATGTAAAATTGACGTCGTAATGGGACTGATAACTTTATTCGTGCGTCGATGATGTAAAACTTAAAAATTATTTGAAAAGAAAAGAAATTTAAGTTATGCTAATTCTTACACTTAAATGCATAAAACACCTGGGCTATATAAATAATTTCAGTATTCACAAATCGTTTTTAATTCAACGTTAAGACATGAAACTATCCCCCCCCNCGTCGTTTCCAACCTTACTAAGCGCATGTTATTCATTGCACTCGTTAAAATATATGCAGGTAGGGGTAGTGACATTTTTCGGAGGTTGATTTCAAAGGTGCTAAATTAATGGAGAACCACCTTGTTTTACTCTCAGCCAGGGTGTTGCGCAAGCGGGGAAAAGTATAAGGCGAGATTACTGAAAAGACGAAAGGTAACCCCTGACTATTTACCCTGAAGGTTCACGCAAACACATTTACGGTGCCTTTCGAGGAAGTGACCTTTAAGGGGCCCGTCTATCTGACGCTCAAACTAAATTGTTAAATTTTTAAAATACACGGAGTGCATTCTAAGACATCGCAGACAGTATAACAACCACTACGGGCCACTGCAGCCATGCTATAAATGGATTTTTTTTTTAAAGAGCTGTTTCTCAGAATTTAGAGCATGATGCAGTACATAAATCGATACTTACAGACCCCACATTGGAAATTTCAAAACAATTTACATCATTGAAATTATAGGGTCGCTGCTTAGTACCATACGTAAATGCGGCATGCCGACGACACAGCACGCCGGTTGAGAGCATTGTACGTAGTGGCGATGGCGCACTCGATGTGCGTGCCAATGTTACCCTTACCACTCCCTGGATTCTATGCCATAGAAAAGATAAAAATAGCTGCCGGAAGGCGGGCGCCTTAAGGAAAATACCTGTTTGATATAGAAATGCGAGAAAAAGGTGGCGCGTGCAGATTCATCACTGCACGATGCTGTTGATAGGCGAGGTGGTATCCCCCCCCCCCTCAACGATTGGTAGGAGCGTAATCTCCTTCTATTGGATTGCATTCAACTGCAGCCAATTAAAGCACGGTGGTGCTACATTGTTGCCTGGCTTCAGACATTATGGGATCTGGCCGGTGTGCACAGCATGGATCACTCTACCATCTGAAGTGGCAAATAAATGACTGACGTGGCTTTGTGGCTGACTTAATAAACTAGTGCTGGGCGCTGTGCACAAGGAATGTTGCTCTGGATTTTACTCCTGTTTTTTACTTTTAAGGCACAGGCACACGAGACTCGACTGCCCACGCGCTGCACAAGACAGTACAGATAACGAAGATAACAATGACTGCTTAATACGTGAACACTGCCACATAGACCGCTGGCGTTAAGATGATCTCAAGTGCAAAAATCCACGGGTGGAAATTTTTGAGGCCTCTTTGTTTTAACGGGACGATTAATTTGCTCACCAACAGCACAGTCACCGAAATGATTGTCGCCATCTGTCGTTACACATTCGCCACCACCGGCCTGCCGCCTAACCAAGAGACATGGATATAGAAGGTTATTTGGTGCGCCGATTTGCGTATAGTCACTTTTCTGGAGCTATTTGCGTTTGGTGCAGTGCAAGGTAGTGATATAGTAAACAATGTTTCTATCTGTAATATATAATATGTATTTTTTTTCTTGTCACTAGATATTGGTATTTAAGTATATTGAATAGTTAAATGCCGTATTTGAATGTATGAATCTTAATTGACATTACGGTAAAATCGTAACATTCCCAGTGGTAACATTATTTCAACATTCCTTCTGACACGTTATTACTTCAGCTTCTTCTTATTCGCTCCTGGACACACATCTGGCTTTCATTACACTGTCCAAAGCTACCATAACACGTAACGATATGTACAGATATACAAACGTAATGATACTATGGTAGTCGTTAGACTGGTCTATTGTGGGAAGGCGGGATCTAACAAAGACGAGCGAGGCTGTAGTGCTTCTAGGAAACCCGAAGTAAGTAGATAAACCGCGAGCCGCATTGTCCAGTTCGAAATACATTGCACGAGGACACAGCTTCATGTACCATCGACGGCTCACATTTTCTTTCAGGGCGCTGAGACGTGAAGAGCTATTTAGAAGAGCTGCGTGGAAGAAAATCGTGTGCGCAAAGGCTTGCTGCTCCGGGATGAATACCTACACCGTAGCCAGGCCGTAGACAATACATGTAGATACTGCGACAAAATATTCTCCCTCGTCTACTTTGTTCGGTCACATTAGAAGAGTGGAGTGTGCTGAATCCCTCTGGGGAATCAAGTGCGAAACACTTTACTGTGTTGATACCACTCCTACGATTATAACTTTTATTATTTTCGTATATGAAGTTCGTTTCTAAATGTATCAAGCAAGATATTTAGACTGAATTTGGCAAAGCTAAACATCACAAAACAAAAACAAAGAACGTCTCACTTAGAGACCATCTACTCTGGCTACTCACTGAGAGCTGCAATGCTACTCAGGGACAGATGACATAAAATGTCAACACATTCTTGGCCCTTGCAAACAAAAGACTTCAAACACTAAGCATGCAAATAAACGGCTCTTTAATTATTCTAGTTGTAAAGAAAATATTGTTGCATTACAATTCATAATCCACAAAAATTTGTTGAGTTGTATATGTGATTGTATAATTTTATTTATTAGTATTTCAATAAATGTTATTCTTGGCACTGTTCTGCGCTAGGATATTGGCAACGTATTAGGGCTACTAAGGGTATTATACGTTTCGTTACAAGATGGAATAAAAATTAAAACGCGGTGTAGAGCTGTTTCACAAAGGAATAACTAAAGTGTTTGCTCTTATGTCAATAAATACGACTCTTAGGAAAATCGAATGTCTAAAATCTATGAAGTCTAAATATTATTGATTAACTACTGGTCGCATTTTCAGCAGTTATTTGAAAGCACAGTGAGAGTCGTATTTACTGTTAACAGATTTTATACCTCGCTTATGTCAAGTTGGATGACTTGAAAATATCTTAGAAATGTAGTATAGACAAGCGATGCAGATCCTATGCAGGAGTAAAATAGATATATGCCACGAGCGATGCTCTTGAGTTTATAAAAGTTATGCTCCTGCCAAAGACCTAAACCACCTGGTTGCTTTACTCGGGAGGCTGTAATAGGAATAAAATTTGATCAGAAACTCGACAATTTTGTGTACGACCACAAATTTCCTTGGAAGCACATTCTCAAACACATTTATGATTTGACTTCAATATAGAATATACTTCCTCATGGCTTTGGCCTTTCTGAAGCTATTTTCGTGTTTAAGGCTGGCGAGCAATAGGGGCTACAGTAGCACGTGAATCAAGTGCGCCATCGTCTCTCCGTGCAAAGCTCTGCAATTACGTACAATATGCTCTCGTCGCATTGCGGGTAACTGTGCGACTTTCAACGGCGACACTAAATGTTGTAGGTGAAAAGTCTGTAGCAAAGTTCAATACAAAATCCTGTCCAGGTGGGGAGAAAAATATGTTTTTAAGGATGCTCTAGGGCTGCAAACTGATATTGACAACATACGTCTGGCATCTTAACAGTACCATTCCGTCGTCCTCGTCAGTAGTGTGCTTTCTGTTTTTTTAGTTAAACATATTGGAGACACGTTTAACAATTTCGGAAATAAACCCGTATTTTAAATATTCTTGAACCCAGTTAAAGGGCAAAGTAAGTAAACAACTTAGTAGCCAATGCCGAGAGAAAGGCAGCATATCATTATCTTGTTATTTAAGATTTCAAACCTAAAAGTTCAGTTAATAACACTGTCAAATAAAACCATTAACAAGGTGTGAAATACTACATTTTTAAAAATATATTTCCCCATAAACATAAATTTATGACTTAGATATTAGAAAGTAACTTACTTCAGAAAGCATAACGAAACCACATATGACATTATTATAATATAAGTGAAAATTAAACAAAAACAAAGATTGTGTTAAACATTGCAGTGTATTCACGGATATTTTAAGTAAATATACAGTTAATATAGGGGAACGCACTTCGTAACGACGACAAACGGAACTGAGCTCCCTAAGTACCAAATGCGGACACCCCCTCCACCCCCCCCCCCNCCCCCCCCCGGAATTTCCTACAGTTTCGCGTTTCGGGAACGAACAATCCCGAGTTCACACCAAGCGTTATTCGACACTGTAACCAATGAATTGCCATGCCTGCGGCAGTTAAAAATATTCACGTCACTTAGACATATTTTTTCCAAATATCAAAAAAGTAGCACAAGAAACCCGTAACAATCAGTATCGCGTAAAAAAGTAAAATATTGCTACTATCTGAAGAATAAACACGTGCATCATTTTAGAGTGGAGTGGAGTGGAGAGATTTTGGCGGCTCGTAACATCAATGTCTTGAGAGCCGACGAGGGTGAAGCGAGGTGAGTATGGTGCAGCGTCGGAATGAAGGGGCGGGGGAAACCGGAGAAAACTCGCCGACCAGCGGCACGATTTCCACGTGCGAAAATCCGGGAGCGACCCCTCTTGATATCGAACCCGATTCGCCCTAGGCGGGAGAGGCGAGTAGTCTAAACACTACACCACCGCGGCCCCCAAACATTTAAGAAATAACATATGTGTACACAACGCTGCTACGTGGAAAGTGTACATATGTAGTAAAAGTCAGGGACTCCAAATTTCTTTATTTGATTTCTAATTTCGCTTTAGAATAAAATACACACATATCAGATAGAGTTTAGCACCATCCGGGCTTTTCTAGTTACGAGGTTCTGAAGAAACAAGAGAAAGTATGGGATGAAAATACACGCTACAGAATACCACACTAGACATTACGAATGTCTTCTTGTAACGTGCCGAATGCTCCAGTTAACATCCTTTATGTGCAGCCGATTACAGGCGGTAAAAAAAATGTTAAGGTGTATATTTTAACTTTTCTAAAACAATGTTCAGGGTGGATTACCCGCACGATAAAAATATAAGCTTTTTATTTTCGTATTTTTTTTACATACCGGAAATACAGAAAACAAGCTAGGAATATTACGGAGAAAATTATTGCATGAAAAGTTCTCTGAAATTTACATGAAATCCCGTTATTGAAAAAGCTACTTGTCCGTAATTGTACGCACATATTTGTGCAATTTTATCAATATGTTTTCCGTAGTATCGAGAATTTTTTTTACAGTGCATAAGAGCCTTATTACAGGTGCGTGCCAATATCTTCTGCTAACATTACAGACGCGTTCGCATATCAACTTGTAATGGATTTGAACGCCACAAACACCTGGTTCCAAGCGTTGTCCAACACCTGATGGGGCTTTGCCATTTACACCGTGCAGCGCACGTCATTAGAATTACGTTGTGATGGAACGGACAGGATGAATACCAATCCCCTTAACGGATTACTAGACACTCGACCGGAATTGCGTCACAGCTAATGGGTTAATAGGCGTAACGTTAGTTTACTGCTAAAAAAAAACCCTATCCACTTGCTGGGAGGAAAATATTAGTACGAAATTTACGAATCATGATATTACGGACTTGCTGTATGCTACGTATAGGATATTCATAACTAAAGCATTTTTGAAGTCAACATTTGAAAAATCACTGCCCGTCATTGGAATTGGTTTCTGCACAATGCAATGTTTTCAGCGAATTACAAAACACAAAGCTCACGTTTTTACATATCACGAGCAATGCAAAAAATATTCGTGATATCATAAAAATACCTTAGCGCATTTCGGAACATTTGTTGTGTTTCATGCCTCCTAAATAAAGAAAATTACAAATAATTTTAAAATTTGCATACCTCTACGCAAAATAATAATTTTCCATTGGAAAAAGGCACATGCCCGATGCTTAAATTGTTTTTTATGAACCAGCCTGTGTAAATAAAGTTAGCATAAATTGCGTTAGTTTATAAACATATATATAATAAATATATGAATTTTTTTGTATGTCAACATACATTTGTTCAAAAATTATACATTTTTTCTCTTTCCTGTAGACTTCAGCTTTTTAGCTATTTGGACACTCATCATTTACCAAATGATCTATTGTCACACACATACATACATGCGGAAAGTTATTTTCACAACTGAAATGGATGTACGTAAACAAGATTATTAAATATGTTCGTTAATGTTACTACTCATTTTTCGTCACATAATACCAGAGTAATTATTATAGGCTTATTAATCTTGTTTGGTTTTTTTTTTCCTTTTGAAAAATCCAAAATTGAAATGCATAGTAATTTTTATAGTAATAAATATGTTCTCGTTAATTCGTATTTTTAAAAATTCAAATGAGTAAATTCTAGCAAAATATTTTACGGCGTTATAAAATCTATGCGTTCTTTTGTATGCAACATAAATAATGCCTTTCTTACTAGTTTGGTTGTGTGTGTAGGCCTACTATATAATGAATTTTGCATGTTGTTCAGACAGGTGCAGTGCTCCTTTGAAATCCACTCCACTTGTACGTGAAAGACGACCTTGAGGTAAACAAGCCCCTGGTCCGGTTAAAAAAAAAAAAAAATCTTATGGCAATGCCCCATAAACAACCCACACTACAGCCTTAACCTGTAAGCAGGCTGCGACTCCTGTAAACAACAAGTTTGCTTTTGACCTAACCTAAGTTAAGAGATATACTAACAATTTATGCCAAAAAAAAAAAAAAAAAAAAAATAAAAAATAAAANAAAAATATGAAATTTATTATAATAATTTTATTTTTACTATAATGTAAGATTGGTTAGAGAACATACACGAAACAAATTATTTGTATTATTTTTGCTGATAATGTTGAAATTTAAACGTGTTTGCCAACCTTATGCCCCAAAGACAAAAAAAAAAGGACTATATAAAAACAACTTCAAACAACTGAAAATAAAAGAACAATTAGGAAGTTTTACGTCCCTAGAAGAACCCTTAATCTTTGCAGACAACTAGAGCAACGAAAATAGCAGAAGAGCGTTCTGTTGTGACCACACAAGTCTTCTCGTTGGAACGTTGGCGCGCGACAAAGTTTGATGATCTTAGAGGGAGGCAAATCTGTCACGTGAGTGACAAATACGTTATCCCAATCCATACCTCAGTTGAATTCAATGCAGCCGTTGAATGATATGGTCTATTTGCAGTTTCTTCGCACTTTTTGAACAACAACTTTGAAAAATGGCCCCATAAGTGTTTGGTTGTTTCCTAAATACATTGTATACCACAAAAGTTTTATGCTTCTGTTTAAATAAAAATGTCTTAATATTTGGTAAAATTGTGTTTTTAACAACAATAATTAATAAATTATAATATTCAATTTATAATTAATACGAATAAAAATAGACAGAAAAGAAGAGTGTTGGTAACGCCTAATAAGAAATCGTTCTTATGTAAAATATTATTAAACTGAGTGCGCGCGAATACGGTGCGTTGTACCTCTGGTTTTATTTTCTAAGCTTGGTTAAGCTTTGTTTGCATGAGGCGGAGGGAGGGTTAGCTTGAAAGTAGAACTTCAGCAGGACTTCAGAAAAGTTGGAAGTAACCACGAATGGACTATAACCCTAATGTTGCATGCAGCATATAAAGCAAATAAGGCGAAAATCGTGTTCTCCGAACCGATAACAAGAATTCGGTCAATCTCGCGCGCACTCCGAGGCAGTATCTGAAACCACGTGCCGTAAACGATTTGGCCGAATTAAAAGTTCCGAGCGAGCGGTCGTTCAGAAACTTGTAGGACGTTCGCCGCGGTGATTCACGTTCTGACTGTTCCCCGCTCCACACCGTAGTTCACAAAAAAAAAAGTAAAATAAAAACCTTCCCTCACGACTGCAGAGGGAACTGTCGATCCATCTCGCAAGCCAACACAAGTTGAAGTTGGCGAATTTTAATGCCTGGCCAATGCAGGCCGTGTGCTGCAACTACGATAAAAAAAGAATAATAATAATACAATTCTCTGCTGGCAGGAAATCAGCTTGCAGTCACCCAGTCAGTCGGTGAAAATTTGCATTTGAAACTACCCCGGCGAGCTGCAGGGCGCAAGGACGCCCTGGTAAGAGGACTCGCTTACGAAGCGCGTTCGTAGAGGTTGGATAGTCCTCGGCCCCATCCATGTGGCGCGTGCAGATTCGACTGTGTACGATGCTGTTGAAAGGTGAGGTGGCATCCACGCCCACCCACCGCGATTGGAAGTGGCGTAATCTACTTCTATTGGACTGCATTCAACTGCAGTCAATTAAAGCACGGTAGTGCCATATTATAGTCTGGCTCCAGACTTTGGTGGGATCTGGCCAGTGTGCACAGCAGGGATTACTCTAACTACTGAAGTGGCTTAAATGCCCGATGTGGCATTGCAGCTGAATTCAAACACTAGTGCTAGGCGCTGTTCACACCGTGTGTTGCTCTGGAATTTACTCCTGTTCAACCTTTAAGGTCACGGGCACAGAAGACCCGATTGTCCACACGCTATACATATCAGTGCAGAGAATAATACTAGGACGGAGGGGGGTGCGTAGAATTTAGCAAATTATCTTATTCATTTTGAAGGCAAAGCGCTCGACCGCAGTCCGGTGTGATGACCGAGGCTGGGTCCGAATTCACCAGCCAAAGGCCCTTACTTGAAAGAGTGAAGTGGATGAAGAGATTTGGGCTGATCTTAACTTCGAGGTCTTGAGAGCCGATGAGGGTGATGTGAGGTGAGCATGGATCAGCGCCGGAATGCAATAGCAGGGAAAACGGGAGATCCCCGAGAAAACCCGCCGACCAGCGGCATCGTCCGGCACGATTCCCACATGCGAAAATCCGGTGGGTAACCCTGCCCAGAATCGAACCCAGTTCGACCTAAAAAAAGTGCATCCGGACTGTGACATCACATTGTCGCTGTACGAATCCGCCGCAAGACCACTGATGCACCCTTGAATGCCCCTTTCAGCTAAGCATGGGCGACGTCCCCTTCACATGTCCTAAACTAATTTTCGTTGTTCAATTGTTTATAACAGTCTTGCAACTTTTTCCTTGACATTTGCTGAACACTGCTGTTCGCACACGAACCGAGGAAACATAAGAAAATGAATTTGATTTTTTTTTTTCGAATATGCTTAGCAAATTGCGAAACGACGACGAGCGTTTTGAAATATACCCACTATGTTACGAAGGGACCAAGGTAATTTGGGGAATTGTGGGTACTTAAGAGATCGAGGACAAATGAAAGAGGGTACGTGGAAGCGAATTCTAACACGGCCTTAGTCTGCACAGTTACTACACTCTACACACTTCGAGGTAGCAGCTTGTATGTATCACTCCGCCTATCCGTGCACTTGAAAGGTATCGGTTGTGTTGCCAACCAGCAACAGCAATACCTCATGAGCTGTCAGGCACGCCTCCCTTCGCTTTCACTTCACAAAAGCAATACGTATTTGGTTTAGGTCTGCGTGGTTTTAATGAAGGACATTCTTTACACTATAAATATAAAATATTGTTGCGCGCTCACTGCTATGCATCGCTTCCCTCGACCCGCCCTGCTCGCGAGAGCGAAGGGGTGTCAGGCGAACGTAGTGTGATAAGCGGGCGACGATTCACAAAGTATGCCGCTGCGTGCCGCCGCGATAAGCCTATCGCAACTCGTGCGCTCTTGACCTTGAAGAATGTTCTGGTCAATAGCGTGACTCGGGGTGTGGGGAACCTTCCAGATCGCGCCAGCAGCGAGACTACTCAAGCTGCGGCGGGCCTCCGAGCAGTCAGTTTCAAGAGTGTTCGAGAGCTGAGAGTTTTTGAGGTTTGTGCGACGTTAAGCGACGGGTGAGCGAATACTAGCGAAACTACGAGCCAGCAAAGCATCTAGTGGCAGCGAGAGGTACCAGTGGGAGTGACTGCGAACATCGGGGCAGCGAAGAGTGAGACTGGCGTGCGGGACTACTGAACTGATGAATGAGTGTAAGACATTTGGAATGATGGCAATGGACACACTGAACGTGTGTAAATAATGAGCGTGAATTAAGTGCCTGCAGACAATATACACACATTGAGACGGATTTTATAATTAGAAGTGAGATAGATATTAAATATTGCGCTCACTGAGAAAAACAAGGGCAATAGTGTAGAAAGATAGTTTCATGTTGTAAATGATAGCTGTGTTAATAAATTAAAATCAAATTTAGTTCTTATATTGATGTTAAGAATTACATTCTGCACGAACTCTAATACGCCCATCTGGCATATTGCAGCAATATTATTAACCAGTCTTTCCCGTCTGTTTTCTAAAGTCTACTTTACTGTTTTTCCTTCTATACATGGTGAATCTTCAGTCCGACCCGACGCGTCCGCCATCTTGCACAACGCTGGTTACTTAGTACGCATTTACCTCAAAACAACAAATAAAAATTATTGCAAGCTGGAATCACTTATAAACTTGCATGCGCACAGAGTATTTTCGTATTACAGAACGTTAAAGAAAGTCATGTAACTGCAACCTTTAACCTCATAAATTACAAAATACCTTTGGAACTATTTTCTGGCGTAATCATACTGTAAGCCTAGTAGCCAACCAATTGCTTTGACTTTGTCGCTGGCAGTGTTGATCTCTACAGCCACTGTGGAATGGACAACGTATAGCACCAGGCTACGTTTTTTTCTGCAGCCACCAAACTTTTCGTGGCGTAGTTTCCCTATGGGTACGATAAGAGAATAGTAGCGTACTGAAAATCCTTATCAAGTGAAATGGCCCAAGAGAGCCATGGAGGGCCCCATGGCTGAAACAGTATGTGCCTCCGTACTTCCCCCTATTGTTAGGTGGTATAGGTAGAGTTTTAAGCTTTTTTTTTTGTGAACATAATTTAAAACTTGTTTATGAAGGTTGCATCATCTCAAACTGTTGAGCTGAGAGGTTTTAGTTGGCGTTTAGTAGGAAGGTCTTGAGCGCTCGTTGGGACGAAATAATATCAGGATGGAGCAATGACGGAATGAAAAAGCCGGGAAATGGGAGTGCCCCGAGAAAATCCACAAGCCAATGACAACGTCCTCCATGTTTCTCACAAGCGGAAATCCGCGTGAGCCAGCTGTGAATGTAATCCGGTTCGCCTTGCCAGGAGGTGAGTAGTCTGAGTACTTCACCTCCGCGGCCCCCAAATTTAAACTGTAGATGTGAAACTGTGTTTCCCTAATGGTATCAGCACACAGTATAAAAAAATGTAATTTTTACCTAGAAATAGTTTGTAATTTTAAAAGTGTTTGTAACAGTACGAAGATTACTCGTTTGTAAAACTGCAAGAGTCATATTTGTAATAGACCTCAAGAAATCTTTGTAATATACTGATCAGTAATTACGGGCTCGACATGGCGGACATTCAACAACCTAAAACCGTTTATAGCTGTTTGTGCAAAAACTAGGGGTGGGGTAAACTGTAGTTGCGTGCAGAAAGAAATGTATTGCATGTTTGAATAACATAAAACACTTAAACCAACTCAATCATAATAAAACGTCTACAATTTAAAAACACGTAACATTAACAGTTAATGATAATGTTTCATATCTACACAGAAATATTAAAATGGAAAAAAAAATGCGTTCCTCTTAACCGGATGACTATATAATATTTTGTAGGTATTTAGAGGTATAATTGTACAAAAATTATGGCGGAGTTCGGAAGTCATATTGGACTTGTGTTAAGGGTATGAGACAATACCACACATGCAAGGTGCATTTTTTTTGTGAATTATATTTTGAAATAATTTTTTTTTCCTATTTTCTGTTATTCATTCATTACATTTGTTTTCTAGAGAAAAAATAATAATTTTTTGTCTACTTCCCAATAATGTAAGTTGTAACACACGCCTATCATTTGTAACATTACAAATATATATTTGCAGCTTTTACATGAAAACAATTTTGTAGTTCTACAAAGGATTTTCTTGGCAACTGGGTACGCAAAAATTTTTCTTGTACAGTTCAAAGATATTTATAAGTTTAATATTTTCTCAACTTTCTCAGTCCGGACTGCTGGACGCTGTCATGCTTTCCGCGCCATGCCAATGGGCGTATTAATACCTCTATAAACATGACCGCATATTTAATTTGAAGTCCTTTTCATTTTACATAGAAGCCTTTGACACCATCAGTACATTTTTCGTACAAAGGCCTATACCTGCATTTATATTTTATTTTATTTCTTGCCTAGTTATTTGTATTTCCCGGTTAAGTCATTACAATCTTGGACATTCTTGTAGCAATTTAGAATGAATTGTCAATTATATAAAATTTAAAACATATGTTTAGTTTTGATTTTAAAGGCTTTCTGTCGTCATTATTTTCAGTTTTATTTTTCTCTGCGTCATTTCCAGTGTTCAGAAGTTATCTTTAGTAGCCATCATATAATAATAGAGAATACGTATAACTTATGGACTCGCCTTTTTGATACTTCACTTAAAAAATTTATGCAGCATATACCATGTCGATGTATTTAATAAACATGTTCAAACGTAGAAGTTTACATAATTTAATAATTTTTTTCTTAAAATATGAATTTGTTAGAAAAAAAATTGTCTGAAATGAATACTATCCTCACTCAATTCTCCATGGTTCCTATTTTATGGGATCGACAGGACGGAGAGTAAGATTTATAATTGACATGATGCATTTATGGCGTTCTCAGTGCAGTAACAGATGTCATAGGACGTGTTGCAGTGTCCTGTGTGACATGTCGGAACAACATGATTCACGGGTTGTTTTCTTACGTGAAATTAAACTGAGATTTACGGTGGCAAAATCGTATCGCTATATGGTAAGCGATGTGACGATAGGTTTTAATGAAATACTGTCACCTCCCCTACAATGTATGTAGTGAAATAGAAGAATTTATGTAAACTGACGTTATTTAATCTTAAAATTTGTGTGAAACGTCGTGAAATATTGTATCTATATGTTTAAATAGAACGCCACTGATTTAGAAAGTTTTAATTTCGCTAAACTCAGTAATTAGGTTAAATAGGTACACAAACTGGCCCAAAGTGGAAACGATTGGTTATAACCTAAAACATATTGTACTAAACTTACAGATTTTCATGCTGAAAGGTAGTAAAACCAAACAAACTCTTTTACCGAGATAACAAGTTATTAAATTTAAACATGTCATTAAACGAACACCGAATAATTAACATAAAACCAAAGATAACGTATTGCATTATAATTGAGTAAATATACTTAGAGAATGTTGTAAGAGAATATTTATAATATAAATAGGAAAAGGCTTGACGAGACCTGCCTTCTAGGTGCCAATAATGGCTCACATAAACGTCAATACTATTTTTAACACGGCAGCAATACTCTGGAAAACATGTACAGTACAAAATTCATTCTACGCAACGAGTTANCTTTGATATGAAAGTTTTCAAGCTGGATTGCAGTGTCTCCAAGATGAGGAAGATAGGGGGCGCGTCAGTGGTGTATAACGACTTTTTGAAGGCACGTGTGGAGGCAAATCGAAGCACCACTGCAAGGTAAATTGAGCTAGACTTCGGAACTTCCATTTAAAACGTTTTCTGACCACGGCAAACGGGGGGGAAATGAAAACAATGGACAATTGGGTACAGCACACACTAGAAACCACAAACAGCAGATCCTTGATATCGGCAATATAATATATTCGTTCGTCACATTAATAAGCATTAACTCGTTTGTATAACAATGAGTGTTTAAGAATGGTTCATGTACGATAATGGCGAGCGAAGTGGCCTGTGGTTGAAACTTCCAAAATCTTTCAAAACGATTGTTGACGCCGTTTCACATCTCACTGTAAGAGTAATGGACGTATATTTATTTCTGGCCAATCTTTCCTGATGTCTCGTGCCGTGTATCACATGAATAAATGCTCCTGCATTTAGTAAATGGGGCCGTGGTGGTTAAGTGGCCAGACTACTCGCCTTCCACCAAGGCGAACGGGTTCACTTTACGGCGGGGTCGCTAACCAGATTTTCGCGCATGGGAATCGTGCCGGACGACGCCATTGGTCGGCGGGTTTTCTCGAGGACATCCCTTTTCACCCACCCTTTCATTCCGACGCCGCTCCATATTCACCTCACTTCATCCTCATCGGCTCTCAAGACCCCGATGTTAAGAGCCGCCCAAATCTCTCCTCTGTATTTAGTAAAAGCACCCATCGTTAGTCAGACTCGAAACATACTTGCCATTAAAAATGAAATATTATAATAAAATCATTACTGCGGTAGCTGCCACATGTAAGAAAACAGTAAATAGTTAAATCTGACGTGCGAAAATAAATTTGTTAAGATGTAACAGGAAAAATGACATTTTTAAACCGTTACACGGCAGATAACTCCAAAACTCATTTCGCAGCTGTTACGGAAGAGGAGCTGAGTGAGCTGAGATACGAAGTACTCCCGCACCCTCGATATTCCGGAACTTAGCAACATAAGACAGCCACATATACATATATACATGTAAGTTACTTCCTGAAGGTCGAGTTCAGACTCGAATTCAACTACAGGCGTCAGCTTCGAGAAGCAAAATACAAATACAGTTTGTGCAACAGCAGTGTCCTGCGTGACCTTGACCTGCAGAGGGCAGCACGCGCGTGCACGAGCGTACAAAAAAGAATCTCGAATAATTCGATATTCGATATTAAATATTAAATATATATACAGGATGATTCTAAAATCATGGGACAAACATTGAGAGGTGATAGAGTTCACTAAAACAAACATTTATTGTATAGGAATATATGGGCGGGAGTGACGCGTTGAGGCACAAACACAAAAATAACACCTGAAATGCAACACATTGTTTATTTACAACGTCGCCGCTAAATGCCTTTTTACAGCAATTTTTATAATAATTGCTCAAAATTGCTACCACCGACAGTAATGCAAGCTTTGTAGCGTCGATGGAGTGATTGGCGAACAGATTCAAATACGCCGGGTATTTCACGCACGCCATCATTGTCAGCCAATCACGCCATGTGTAGAGGTCGCCAAGCATGCGTGACTGTTGGTGGATGCATTTCCAGCAACTGTTTTAACATTTTCTGTACGGAATCACTCGTTACGTATGCTGCTAATGAACATTTTATGTTTCCGTTAATGTGTTACGTTTTTGTGTTTGTGCCTCAACGCGTCACTTCCACCCATATATTCCTTTACAATAATTGTTTGTTTTAGTGAGCTCTACCACCCTTCAATGTTTGTCCCATAATTTTAGAATCATTCTGTATATATTCGATCACTAGCCTCGGGGTCAGAGCAGCGCTGAAAATCGGGAGTTGAAATTATTGTTTCGTGTTGATTATCGAAGGATTTCGTAAGAGGCGTAAGGTTGCTTCTACTACAGGTTGGAGTTGACAAAAATCAATATTAAAAGTTTGCTAACCAAAAATGTTTGCCACTAGGTAAGCCCTAGTGTCGGCACTCTACCAGATTTTCTCTATTTTCTACGTAACGAAAAAGAATAATTGTAATAATCATAAATTTAATTTGTAATAACTCCGTAACTAAGTAAAATCTTTCTCTTTTATAATTCAAGTAACTTAAAATATTAATTAAAATTTACTTTTTCGAACACTGCACACCTAGCGGCGGACACTCTCCCATAAGAAATTACCTTTTGTTCCTAGCCTGAGTAGAATAAACCTTAGTTATGGGAAACGACATACGTAAATTATCATACCGTACATCCTCGTGTACTCGAAAACTTTTTCTGGATACTCGCACGACTGCCGATACGAACGACGGAATTAGCCAAACTGATGTATATTTGCCAATACATGTCTCGTGTTTCTTTCCTTGTGGGCTTGTTCCTGGTAAGTAATCCAAGTTCGCCGCTGATGCTTTCCGACAGGAAGTTTCCTGAACTTTGTCGGACACGCGCCACGTTGCGGTAGAGTGGTGCCACGTGACTCTGGAAGCTGCAGCTCCTACGTGAGAACCCCGAGGCGTACAGCTGGCGCGCACGACGCCAAGCAAAGAAGGTATAACGAAGCAAGCGCTCTCCATAATTACGAGAGCTAACGTAGATGTCTGAGAGTCTTGGTGAAGCGTTGGCGGAGAGGTATCGCCACGGACGGAAACAGTTTTGAATGGCGCACATCTCAGTACTTGGCCTTTCTACAACGTGGGTGGCATATGTGCATTACACCATAGTAGATTAAATATTGCCCCATTATACTTTGTAGGACTAATGTAGATTTCGAAATAAACTTTACCATATTTAATCTAATAATGTGTTTCCTCGCTTGATTTAACAATGAATAAGCTATGTTATTTATTATTTATGTTTTTTCGTATAATGCAAAGAGTACTAAAACATTTTATTCTATGTTTATTTACTTACAGAAATGTTTTATTTTATTGTAATTTTTCTTACTCGCAAAGAACATATGAAACGATCATCTTTGAATTGCATACCCACATTCATGTTCAAGTGGACTGTTTTTGGAGTACTGTTGAGCTCTTTGCACTGTATTGCCGAAGTAATTACACATAGACTTTCGTGCCGTCTTTTCCTATGTCAAGAAAATTGATATTATGAGGTAGGCCTATATAATGACTGACAAATACATTTCTCGTTATTTTGATTCCAATCCTTTTTGCAAAAAAAATTTTTTTTACTAATTTTAGCTTTCAAATTTCCCTAACCAATAAATCACACTATTTACGTAGTTACTTAAATCTCCACAAAATTTTATTTTTTTCTAAAAAATAATTTTTTGTTTTATGCCACATTTCGTGATTCGCGTATCAACTTATTTGTTTATTTTATACGCATTTTCATGATATAACAAATTCAAATTTTTTTAATGATATCTTCAGTGTCTCAAGTTTCTTTATTTGGTGATTTTACGCTAAAATATTACTGAATCCGGTATTAATTTTTTATTTGTTAATGTTTACTTTAGCATCCATTTCCTCTGGTGAATGTGCTTAAATCATCTTAAAGGTCCAAAAAGTGAATTTAAAGATTTTCTTTATTTTCTGAATTCTATAATGAAAAAATATTTAATAATAGACAACATTCCTGTTTTTCTTATCATATTTAAATACTTCCCTTAGTCAGTATCAAAATACCTTAACTTTTTTACAGTCACTGTATTATTCATCTTAGTACTGCCCTCCATTTACATGTAATTAGTTATTGATTGTATTAAGTATTTTTAGTTTTATCAACAAAAGCAGGGCCAAACAATATTTATATTTTATGAAAATTGCTACATTTAGTTGCATCAAACATGTTTATATAATTATAAAAATCCCCTCCCCCTTCCTTTATGCATTGCTGTTCCTTTAATTTATATTAAAAAATACGAAAAAGTAGTTACAAATATTGTCACATGTTTTCTCTCTTATGCTGCTACAAAAAAAAACTAATAATTTTCAATATAAAATATGATAATACTGGAGCACTAGAAATGCACCACCATTGGTTATCAAATTATTACAAACGTTTATGCCCCGATCGAAGGGGGTGTAATTAATTCATTTTTTAACTAAAAAATTTAAGTGTTGACACTTGAAAAACAAGAAAGTAGTTATCAAGGGCGTTTGAATACTAAACCAAATTCAAAACAAAATTTGAAAACTAAACAAAATTGTTATATATCCTGAAGCAATCTCTATAGCTGAGGTAGAGAAATCATTGTCTTCGTATCATTAAGATAAGAAAAAAAAATTTGTACCTTTCCTAATTTGTATTTTAATAGATTTATACCTTTGAGGTGACTAAATTTTCGTTTCCCTAACAATCGCTGCTCATAATTTATTTCCAAATTTTGGTGCAAGCATTCAAGTTTTCAAATTTAGTAAGTGTTATTGATTGGTTTTATTCATATTCGAAGGTGTAACAAAATTTACTTCAGTTAGTATTTACTACGTTAAAAAAATTAATAAACTTTAATTTTATTTTCCGATAACAGTACAATGTATAAAATTAGGCAATTTACTCAAAAAAATTAACTTTAGATTAACTATTATATTTCGTGCTTTTGATAACATGTAAAAATCCAGTAGGCTACGTCTCGTTCTTATTTAAAAACATTAAAATATTTTCATAGTATCTCAGACGTTAATGGTTAATCTGATACTAATGGTTTCAAGTGCAATTGTTTACGGAATGTAACATAACACTTGATAGACGACTAACGACAGAGATGTCGACACAGGTTAACTTACCACTATGCAACCTTGAGTTCACTGATTCTCAGGCTGTTTACGGAACTTCTTGTAATGTGTATGTATCCACGTACGCATTCACTAAATAATTTTAAGCGGGTGCACACAAAAGTTTACAGATTAAAACAGATTTCACACCGTTAGCTGAAACATACATTTCCACAAAAGCATTAAAAAATTCCATTAGTTGTATTTTGTAATATTCTAGTATGGGGATTGCAAGTTCTGCTAAACCATCAGTGAATTGGTCCCACTTATCCTAAGCGGGTAATGATAACAAGTAATTTCAACATAATCGTTGTAAGCACAACCAATTCATCAGAATGTTGGCCTATGAAAAGCTGGGGAGCCAGCACACCCACGGGGTCACATATACAAGCAATGTGTGACAAGACAAAGTATTCATTTAACACACCAGCATGTATACAATCTTTTTGAAATTACTTTTATTAACTTCAAAATGAGGCTGCGAAATTTAAAGTCCGATTAATGGCTATCAATATATTACAATTAACTGGAACTTAACATGCCATAACCCCAGACAATTCATGGTGCGTACACCAATTTTATTTCTCGCCATATTGTGCTCAAAATGTCTAGCACAAACACTAAATTGAGTGAGGGTATGAAGGTTGAAGGATTTGAACACGAATATTTAATCTACCTGAGTCATCTCATGAGAACGTGGAGATCGATAGGTTTTCACACCAGTCAGCTTAAATAATTTTGCAATTCTGTGATGTGGCTCCTATTTTTTTTTTCCAAAATTGTTAGAGAATCGAGGCCAGTGTATTACATACTGACAAACAAGTAAACCAGCCCGTGATTATAGTAAGCACATGCTTCGGAGTACGCTCTCAGGAGCATCCATCCAAGCACGGACTCCAGTCAAGCAGGCGTGAGATTATCTGACTACAGTTGTGAACTTTTACAGACTCCTGCATACATACCAGGACCTAGTTATATGCCAACACGACCAGGTTTCTGAAAAAGATCATCTGCCAGTTGGGTATATGCGTATGAATAAACAGTTTCCAGTGGCAGGTGAATAATAGTTCCTGAGCTCCCGTTCGCATCTTCCGTGAGGCAAAGGAGCTCATTACATTTCTCTCAGCTTAACTGTGAAGAAGTTTAATCATAGTGACAAAAAAAAAGGCAGTCGATTGTTGTATGCCATCCCTTACGCGGCTACGAATTTCTTCGGGGCATATTTCGTTTAGCACAGCTGTGTATTTTACCGTCAGAAACGATCATTAGTGAATGCAGTCACTCGCGAGAAATGAAACACGGCCTTTAGCCACAAACAAAGCAATCAATAAAGTAATAATTCCGCTGGGATGTGAGTTTACGGCGTATCCTTAAAATCACTTCAAGCACTTGTCTCGGGCAAGATTGCCATAAAGCCATTCATTATGATTAGAAAGGGTTAGTGTAGTTACGTCATTAAAATTATTTAAGAGCTTGTAAAACCTCCCCTTTAACTTCTTGGAGCTGATCATCGGAATTGAAAAGATGAGGAGCTAATTTCATATAAATTTGCATTGGGAAATGTGATTCACATCCATGATCTACCCAGTAGTAAAACACAGAAACATCCGATTTATTTGGTGATCTTGTCAATAGATGAGTCGTGGTGGAATGGTTATCAGTCAACTCGCCTCCCGTGGCTAGCTGGGTTCGATTCCCGACGAGGTGGACGTTGCCGTCCACAGGTGGGTTTTCTCGGGGTACTGTAGGACCGATTCCGTCGCTACTACTCTCCTACATCGGCGCTTAAGTACTTGGCTAACAAACGTCGCCCTACTTGTAGGACGATTGGGTGTTGGGATGGCCAGCACCAAAACAATTCGACTTCCGTTCTCATTGTAGAATCCACACCCATGTCTTCCTGAAAGAAGCACGTGCCAGTAACTAATATCAAACCTGGCTGAGGGTGTTGAGGCGATTAAACGTACTACTGCCAGGACAATAGTTGTCATTGCTGGTTCGTGCTTAGGTGGAGCAGAGAATAACGGTGTGAGGCTACCAAAAGAACTAAGTTAACCACGCCGGATACAAAAACCTTTGTGACCGATACATCAATAGTACGCATGCGTAGATATAGTGTGTCTCTGAAGTTGTCATTGACGTATCATTATTGCACCAATGATTGTTCTAAAGTATGTTATACAAAAACGACAAACTCGAGTTGTCAGTAATATAATATAAGAATTTCAATAAGACTTCCATAGTTCTACACGGAATCTTGAGCGGCTACCACGCTTTGAAAATAATGTTTCAAGCCCTGATTTTGAAAAAGCTTGATAAACTATACATAATTAACGAAAAGGCCCAGATCTTAAATGATATTAACAAACACTTTCCCAAAAGTCATAGGCGCAAATATAAATAAGACAATTTAGACAAACCAAGGAAGATATCTTATGTGATATTTATTTAACTAAGGCTAGAAGAATTTATGAGGAGAAATGTCTATCTCCTTAAATTTTATACAGGTCCAGTCCACTCTTAGATGAGATTATGGAGGAATTTTCTTGAGAAAAAGCATGTTCCGACATACATTTAGAAAGTTATATATTAAAGTTTTTCTGGGTAAACTTCAGAAATGTCGTAGTGCTATCACCAGTTAAAACAAAAACTTAATTGGTCGCAACGAAACGTTTCACTAACCCTTTCAAGGTCGCCGTCTACGTGCAGGTATTTTGAATATTTGGGATGCTGTCGCACAATTATTTATTTTTGAATTTGTTCCCATAATCCTAGGAGGACAGGTATGACTATTTGGCTGTTCTGCTAGAGTAGAAAGGTTACTGAATAGCAAGGTTACAAAATAGTAGTAAAGTCGGTTTTTTTTTCTCTGAATTCTGACCACTGAATGCGCCTTGTTAATCCGTAAATGCTACGGGTAGCATTCGCAAATATACTCACTGCCAAAAAAATTTGCGCAGCAAGAAATAATCGTTGGATTTGAATATATATATATATATATATATATCAGACGTAAGAAAGGTGGATGCCTATGAAGGAAGGCCACGGCCTGTAATAAGGCCCATATTAGCGTGTGCCTGGAGTGACTTCGGGAAACTATGGGAAAGCGACATTAGAATGGCTGAATAGGAATTTGATCCCAAGTACTGCCGAATGCGAGTCTGGCCGCTTACAACTGCGCCACCTTGCCCGGCACATAAGACAGAAATGGTGGCAATGACATTGCATCACGATAATCTCCCGTCCACAAGCTCCAGAGAAAAATGGTTCAGTCATTGTATCGCCGGAAAGTCTCGTGCCTGAATAAAATTCGTTGATAAAGTCACTAGCGTAATCATCATCGTCGTTACGTTATCCTGTGGCAGATTCCCCTACAGACATTCCAAATTGTAATTATAATCATGGCCTGTATAAACTGCAGGCAGAGCATCCATACGTGATTGCATCCAAATGCTCGTAATTTTAAGCAGAAACCCCGTTTTCACAACGTTCACAGCGTTGCCAGTAACAGAAGGAACCTTGCACTTTAGATTCCCCTAATCTATTTAAATGCTAGTGACTGTCCCATTAGCCAGATAATTGACAGTGCGAGTAGAAACAGATGTCAGCTGTGTCCACTAAGTAAATATCGACTTTTCTGGTGTTAACTGTGACACACAATGTTGCTTCATTATGAACATTTGGCCGACCATCGAATTAAAGGGAGTCAATTTGATTAGTCAAATCAACACTACCAAAATAACTATTTGTTGCGAATATAACACGATCTACTTGCTAATACAAAGACTTCTGCATTGGTGTACACCTGACTACATATGCATCCAAAGAGGTCAATTTTTTCTTCATTTCCTGATTTATTTACTTTTCTCTCATTTCAAGAAGCTCAAGCATTACTAGAGACTAAAATCTAAGTGGGTTTACTAAGTATGCTAGAGGTTGACTTCATACGTAAAAAAGACCATTATGTAAATGGATTAAACCATTTCGTACACAATACAGATGCATCGTCATGTTCATTTCCTTTCTTCTTTTTCTATGTCCGTTCTGGCACGTGCACATTTATGTAAGCTAATTTTCATTCTGATAACTTGGCCCTCTATTTCATAACATATTTTTGCATTGGCCCTCGCGCCTTTTCTTGTTTTAATTTCAACTTCATCAAATGAAAGCCAAATAACATTACGTTTCCTATCAGTCGTACCGAATATTTAAGCTTCAAATGGCAAAGGCCGAAGCCAAACACGTCCACACACTGGCTCTAAACGTGGACCAATTGTTTCTTACTTTCACTAGAAGGATAGAACCTCTACTTTAAGATTCGCAATACTTGAGGTGATTACCATTTTGTAAGGGCATTGCCCGTAAAATGGGATTTTCCTTTTGGAATGGGATTTCGCAGGAAATAACTAATTAATTATTAAGTTAGTAAAAATAAAAAATTGAGTAATTTTTTTTAAGCTAGTCTTGCAGAGGAATAAATAAGTTCTTCACAACTGGGATTAACTTTCATAACTACGAACCACCGCGTCATGGCGGACCAGTTCTCAGTTGCCGGTTAACGTTATTATATCAACTTCCTGTGATACTTTAAAAATACCTCTTCAATGGTCCTGACTCTTCTTCATCCTGAATCAACACTCCTCAGTCAAGTGAACCCAATACCCTTTTCAAGCACGCCTCCCGTTTATAACTTGCAGTAATAGATAGACATCTCCCTTTCCATCTTCGCCAAACCAATAATGCAGTTCCGGAAGACCATAGTCGTCGAGGTGTCGAGGTTAGTGGAGAAAAAAAAAGGGGGGGGGGCTGGGAAAAGGGTAGGAAGGTAACGAAATTGTGTTAATTATGATGTTTAATAAAGGCTTTGTGCTCACGAAAATATGTTTTGGACAGGGTGCGTAGCATAGTAGTTATTCCCCGACGCAAATAAAAAAAATAACTGAAGGTATTAGTTTTTTACACTAGTGTCATGTGTTCATATAAGTTCGCGTATGTTATAAACACAAACCCGCACTTGTAAATATTTTATACCTATAGTTTCCAGATTTTTTTTTACAAAATAAAATAATTCCTTTGTTTTTCCGTAGTCGCAATGAAAAATAATAGTTTTACTATTTCCGGAACAGACAATAATAATAATAATAAATACTTTCGCATTTTTTAACACGCTACTTAAAGACATTTATACAACAACAATGAAAATAGTTCTATTTTTATATAAATAAATTTCTGCGCATTTTTTATTTGCGACTGTCCATGCACTTTTGGTAAATAACATTGTTAAGCTCATCCTAAAATGAGTTAAGACAATAACTCCAGCTTTCTTTTAAATATTTTATGTATGGTTTAGTGGTATTACTAAATAATTTACGTTCTTCCATTTTGCTCATTTGTAAGAAGAATTTTTGAGGAACCTGAAATGATGTCTGGAAACTTGAGTATAAAAATGGTAGCGTTTGGAACGTAGAAATTCGCATCAAAGCTTAGGAAGAAAAAGCTTATGAAACCATTTTTGATTAAATTACATTGTTCTATTGAAAGAGTAACTTATGAAAATATATACATTTTGGAAGTAGGTGCAAAATCCCTAATTTACTAAAAATCGCACTGCATACACAAGCAAAGTGTAACGACTCGAACGCGTATTGGATGTGGCTTGAATCCTTACTTTAAAGTTTTAACGAAGACAGAAAAGTACACAGACACGCATAATATGTACTCTGGTCAAAATGTTTTTTTTAGAGTGATACCTAATTACGTCTGCTTCAGAAAAGTTGGAAGTAATCGCGAATTGATTATAGCCATCAGAAGATGGAACGCCCGCGTCAGAGGAACTGACACACCATTTTGTTTCTGCAAACTTATGTACTCTGCGTTTTTATGTTATACAAGTAGGTTTATCTGAAGGCAACTTACTCACCTGAAAGCTGAACTTCGTCTAAAAACAACACTCATTTGTGGCTTTCCCTGTGAGCCTTCAGACCCGGAATCTCTTCTTCGAGAAGTATCTGCTTAACAATATCGTCCACGAAGTGTGCATTTGTAAAAAAAAAAAAAAAAACACTTTGTTGTTTACGGGGGGTAAATATAATTTACTGGTGAAACACCGCATATTCCTTCTAAAAGTTATCCGTTTCGGGCGTGCTGGATACCTGCCTTTTCCAGTAGGGCACAAATAACACAATGACTTTAAGAGTTAGTAGTTCGGGCATATTTTCTGTTCATTCGTTTTACGCGTTCACGTGTATCTCAAAAAAATTAATGCTCTGGGAATACGACTTTTTGCCAGAAAAGATAAACTATTATACCTAGGCACGTACAGTTTTGTTTTTAAAATATTACGTTTATTCCCAAAAAAATATCGTTAAAATGGTCAGAAGTTGCATTTTTAGAGCTTTCCTGCGCGGCACGAGAGAAATAAGATCGCGCATGCGTAGTTTAACCTACAGGCCTTCATCGCGTGTGATAAAATCCCACTGTTACGCATCTCGTCTGAACAGGAGAGCGTAACAGCGGAAGCACTGCACGCAGTTTCAGCGCCTTGCGCGTAGGGGCGACGTGGAGCTAGTCGCGCTTGTTATTATCGCCCGTATTGCTGTGCCTCGCAAGCGAGAAGAAATATATACAGGATGATTCTGAAATCATGGTACAAACATTGAGGGGTGGTGGAGATCACTAAAACAAACAATTGTTGTATAGGAATATATGGGCGGAAGTGACGCGTTGAGGCACAAACACAAAAACATAACACATTAACGGAAACATACAATGTTCATTAGCAGCATACTTAACGAGTGATTCCGTACAGAAAATGTTAAAACAGTTGCTGGAAATGCACCCACCAACAGTCACGCATGCTTGGCGACCTCTACGTATGGCGTGATTGGCTGACAATGGTGGCGTGCGTGAAATACCCGGCGTATTTGAATCTGTTCGCCAATCACTCCACCGACGCTACCAAGCTTGCATTACTGTCGGTGGTAGCAATTTTGAGCAATTATTATAAGCATTGCTGTAAAAAGGTATTTAGCGGCGAAGTTGTAAATAAACACTGTGTTGCATTTCATGTGTTATTTTTGTGTTTGTGCCTCAACGCGTCACTCCCGCCCATATATTCCTATACAATAATTGTTTGTTTTAGTGAGCTCTACCACCCCTCAATGTTTGTCCCATGATTTTAGAATCATCCTGTTTATATATCTCAGGGCCATGAACTCTTAAGGACTCTGCCTAGAGCGGGACCGGCAAAGCGAAAGAGCATGGTTTTACATGTTAAATGATTTTACGCCTGTGTCTCGGTTACTTTCACGATATCGCGAGAAGAACCATGACACAAAAGAGCAAGTAGGAGTAAGAATTTACGTGTGTGTTTTTGTTGAAAATATAGATACTAACTTACTCGCGATTTTCAGGGTACTAAAAAAAAAAAAAAAAACGTTTTGCAGAAATTCGGCCTGGGCAAATATGGACAACGTGTTTTTAGTTTGGAAGCGATATCGTGAAAGGTGACCGACACGTGGCTAAAATCATTTAGCATGTGTAACCCTATCCTTGAACTCCGACCGTCCTGCACTTGGTATCCGCGGTTTCAGGATCCCGCCTACATGATGCGATAAGGACTACACTGCCGCGTGCATCGAGTGCGTCATCGCCTCTATACGCGCAAGACTTCGAGACTGTCGTGCAGTGTTCTCGTAGTGCTGCGAGTACCTACGAAGCTTAAAGCGGCAACACCATCATTTTATCGGCGGAAAGTCTTTATCAAAGTTCGATACGGGGTACTGTCGTAGTTTCGCTCGTGTCCGGGTATTACGTTTTAGGGTGCAGCAGTCTGAAAAATACTTTTACAACGATCTTAGAAGGCTCCATAGTAATATCCATAACACGCGGGATATCTTGAAAGAACCATTCCGCCTGCGTCTGGGGTATTTTTCTTTTCGTTCCGTAGGTAAGAACGCTGAGTGACGTTTATTAACAGTTTTGTCGAAAACCCGGTTGTATAAATTCAAACATGGCTGCTACACAGTTGGAAGCACCAGGTAGGCGGACCCCACCACATTAAAAATGTTTCAGAAATGTCTACGCACGTATTTCGGGATTCTGTGGTGGGATCGGAATGGACGAGAGCGGAGGAAACGCATTTCGTTACCAGCCAGACTGATGAACTGATGAAGTCAGATGAGGTCTGGGCGGAAAGAAGAAGGAACTGTTATGATTGGATTAATTTCAAAATCGCTTTTTAAAATTACTATAATTATCAACTATTCTCGTATGTTGGTAGAGGCGAAGTTGTGGTATACAAGCGCTCGAGGAATTCAAGGAGATTTTGAATACAAGAGAAATAGTTGTAAATATAAGTATAACTATTTGTCATTCAGCTGCAAATTGGTTTCATATAGTTATGCCGGGGAGCATATCATATATATTATGGTTTAACTGACTAATATTGAGCTATGATAGTCCTATCTTAGTTCGAAGGCAGCGGTTACGGGGGTCGGCACATCAGTATTCCCTTGTCTACCGGCGTCATAAAGAGAAAATACCCTATCGTATGTGCTCCGTTAGCCTACACTGTCTCTGGGCCTCGTACAATAACAACAACTACCACCATTTACCTCACTAAGCCTATCGGCCTTCCGAGGATTCCATTCTAGTGTTTTAAGTTTTGTTTTAAACTTCTATGTGTCCTATCCAAACCACTGTCCTTTTTTACCCATTGACTTATTTGTTTACATGCACATTCGTATCTATACATATACATCAACCCCCTATACCTGCACACAAATACGTGCATACACGCAAGCATCTTACAATACATCAATCATATAAATCATAACAGTAACATTAATAATAGCAACACCAGTAACTCTAATTACAATTCATTTCATCACCACTACAATAATGCCGTGGTTCCCAGTTCGTCGGAGGGGATTTTCGCTTGTTTCGACCAGCAGGCTTAAGCAATAGAACCCCAGTGGAACTCGCAGTCCCCTGGCCTGGTTGCACTTCTATGCGAGGTGGTGCGTTCAGGCAGACCGCTAAACATGTGTACGCCCCCCGACATCGTAACAGAACATAGTAGTGAGGAAACGTGGAGTACCCTGAGAAAACCTACCGACCATTGCCTAAGTTCGCCGTGTTTCCCACAAGCAACAAATCCCAAATAAATACACCGGGTATCGAAATTGGATGTTCTTGCGATAAAATAGTCCGCGGAGTTCCGGGCTTGCAACGGACTGGTTGTTAGATGAGGCCATTTGCCTAGGGGTAGGAGGTGCTTGTGCTGAAATGTAAATTTCCAACAAAAACGATCGCCCAGGCTTCCAAGATCAGCTGTAAGGGAAGATGATGTTTGAACTGTCTTGCTTTCGCCAAACTGTAGCGTATACCACTTGTGATGGAAAGTGGGTTGCGCTTAAAACTTCGTTATAACGACTAGGGTTTTACACCTTGAAATAATTTCAAAGCTGGAACTGTTTTTGAAAAGAGTGCTCTTGGCAAACAAAGGAATATTTATTAGGCTTCTTTCGTTTTTCTACTGTTACTCGAGCTCCAATGCGCTGTAACGTATCGGTATTACTTTGACTTATTTCCCTTAGACTACAACAGCCTTTTCTTAATCCGCTGTTTACATTTATAAAAACTCTTTTATTGAAGTATCAAAGAATTATCGTCGACTTAAATAAAATTGTCTTCTGAATTCGTAAAGCACAGCTGTTTCAACAGTGGTAACAAAGGAAGGGTTGCAGTGAGTGCGAAATTTCTGTCAAAGGAATTGATATAATGAGACCAATTTTGTACATTTGCAGTAATTATCACTAACTTCAATGCGAAATAAAGCTTTGCTGCTTACAATAAACCCAGGGGTCAATAACTTATATTGAATTATGTCTCGCGAAGTTTTTCAGAAGAAAAGTTTTTCTTCTGTTATGATTCCCAAAAATATTTTTACTTCACAGCCCTGCATTTGTGATGTTCTCTATCGTATCACCTACTTACATCACTAAGTAATACATAACTATAGAGAGAAGTTCGTAATTAAATAAATATTTATAATATTCGTAACCAAATAGTAATACAATATAAGCCTGCACTTCCTTTCAAATGTGTAGATCAATGCATAACTTTAAAAACATTGTTAAGAATTTAACACATCTATTTGTTCCTAATAACTCGCACGAATACTTGGAATGTTATTCATTGTGTCTGCACTGGCCTTGTCTTACAGCAGTCTTGACCGGACTGTACACCGTAGAATCTGTGAAACATTTTGTTAATTGCATTCATGTTCAAGACTTTGTGCAGCCGTGATGAAATTTCTGCCAGCCATTTTGTCATTAAAGTATCTAAACTGTCTAGAAAGCCGAGTGGTTTTAAATATTTGTTCATGAATGGGTGTGAGCATTCATAGTAATTATTTATTTGGATCCTGACACATAATCTTTACAAAATGTGACGTCACTGCCAATTATGTACGTTTCACGTCATAATAACTCCCTGATTATAAAATTACTTATGTATAAAGAGAGAGAAAATTTGTTTTGCAATAAATTTTTAGTGTTATAAATATTATAATGTTCTGCTTTTATTATAGTTCTAGTTATTACTAGTTATACGCAAATATTCCAGAAATTTTTCTGTTAAAGAGATTATATTCCTTGTAATAAAAAAGTGATATGCTGTAGGGATTACATTTATACCTGCTTACACGATAAAACACAGAATCAAAATAGAAAGTTGTTTTCGCGTTGCTACGTACGTTTAGTAATAAAATTTAAATGGAACTAATAACACGTTTCAATGCTGTGCTTATGCTCATAAACTTGGAGATCTCAGAGTAGAGAAATAATTCAAATTTGAATGCCGATTAAAACACAGCACTTTTATAGGTCGTGGGCGGAGTTTGTTAGAGTTGCAGATGTTCACGACCGAGTACCAGTGAAAGTCGGCTTATCCCATTTCCCTCCAATCCCAGCAGACCATTTACTCTCGTTAGCGTTGCGGTCGCGTTCAAGGCCTGGATTAGTTAACGAGAAGCGGACCAGGTAACCTCAACGGAACACGTTTGCCGTAAGCATGTACGATGGATGCGTTCACAGGGTTACGTTTTAATTGATGAAAATCGATTCATTACTTTGTTCTGTTGGTCTCGAATGGTAGTGTCGCTGAATTTAACTAGAAGTACTGGAAAATCACACGTTATCTTAAAGTGATATTTATAAATCAGCTTGCTAATATTCTTTGCCACAAACGACAAAATAAAGTTCTTTAATTATAATAAATATGTGAAAAAAAAATGGCTCTAGGATTGTGCTTTTTTTTTTTTTTTTTTTTTTTTTTTTTGTGATCTTACGTTAGATTTTTTGAGATTAAGATGGTCAACGTACATTTCAACGCTCTTTGGAAGAATTAAATAATTTTCAAAATCCAACTCTGTGCTATGGCAATCATATTCGTTCCGTTCTCTGAGTTTCTCTGTCTCATTGATATCTGCGCCAGTAAATTTCTATTAAATTGTTACTGAAATGTTTATGAGTATCTTCTTATAATGATTTTTAAAATAATAGTTATAAGATTTAACTAATATTCGTGTGTGCATTTACCATTTGGTCCCTAATATTATATAAGAAAATTTGTATTTTAACTGTTTGCAAAAGGAATAATGTTTTTTTTTATTTTCAAACGAATGTTTAAAAAATCTGAACATTGANTGTATTTTAACTGTTTGCAAAAGGAATAATGTTTTTTTTTATTTTCAAACGAATGTTTAAAAAATCTGAACATTGACTTAGGTGACGAGTCCCTGATCCACTGCCCAAGTGTCACACAGATTATGTTTCTTCCTGCAAGCAGTGGTCAACAATGAAACCCTCAGAAAATTAAGACACTTTATTGGCGAATGGATCTGATTGTGTATAGTATCCACCATTGTGCAGTTCTAAGATGTAGACAATACTACGTTTTTCGGATAAGTCTCTAGGGGTTGAAATAAACTATATTATGTTATTCAAGCTTTTCCGACACTCAAGAATTTTGAATTCATAACTATATGGCATGAACAAACAATCTTGGAAATAACATTTGTTCAGAATTTTCGGAATGAAAGTTAATCTTTACAAATCAAACACTTTGGTGGGACTTATTTAAAACATTGACCTATAATTTGCGAGTGAAGAAGTACTACCTCTATAAACCTATAATTCTTCGATAATCACACTAGTTCAGCATAACATTGGAGTTTTTGTATGACATACAGTTACTCATAATAAACCTGGGATTAACGGGCAAATCACAGTTGCTCAGTATAAACATAGGTNTTTGTATGACATACAGTTACTCATAATAAACCTGGGATTAACGGGCAAATCACAGTTGCTCAGTATAAACATAGGTATCTAGGGTGAATCCGCACAAGCAAGTGATATCTCACTAACCAAGATTGCCAATATAAACCATGGATTAATATTAGTCAGAAACTAATATTTTAGAGCGAATTACAGTTGTTCTGTATAACCATAGGATTAATGAGCAAGTGAAACATGTTCATCATACACCAGTGATGAGTGAATGAATCAGAAGGGTCCAGCATAAAGTGGTAAATCTATAGTTGTCTAGTTGCACGTCTTCCTTGCGGCGACTAATTGTCATTGGCAAAAACTTTANTATGCAATCACTGCATTGTCATTGGCAAAAACTTTACAGAATAAAATATCTCGCGTAATATGTTGGTAATCCCTTCTCCGCCTTCCTTCCGGGAGGGTTACAATTTTTAAAATAAAAGTTATAACAATACTCTAAAATTTAAATTTTTTCACGAAATTCTTCCAAACCGTTCGCGACGAACATTTACACATAAGAATGTAAGAAGCTCTGAATTAGTGCATATCTTGTTACTCACCTTTGCGTCTTTGTCAGCAAGCTGTACCTTTAGAAACTCGTTCTCCTGAGAAAGTCTTTCCACCTATAAAAAAGGATGATAAACGAATTTAAGGATATGAATGGATAAGCGATCTCAAACTATTTACAGTTGCGTCAATTAAATATTTTGTAATTGGTTAACTCTCAGAATGCTAATATGAGTAATCTAGGAGAATTAGTGCAACGATAGAGTTTATACATATTTTTCCAATATTTCCACATGTATTCTTAATACAGCCCATATTGTATTCTATTATAAAGCAGATAGATTACGCTTACCATTTCTTTTAGAAGTGTCTCCTTTTGTGTAAGTTCATCTAAGTCGTGGAGAGCCGATTCAAGTTCATGAGTAAGATTCTGCATCTATTTTTATAATAGAAAACAAGTATACAGTATACAATTCCTTCAGAGTCTTTCAATACATTCTGAAAAAATGAACATCACCTAGTATATTTCTTCCGCTTGCTGAGTATTCTCCCATTAAATTAAAAACTTAATGTTCATTTCTCTGCTGAGCGGTACACAGGCTACCGACTCAATGTGCTGTTATGAAAACTTAACTTTGTTCATAGTGCTTCCGCTGTGCTAGTGTCACAGCGACAGAAGTTAACGAATTGTTTNTGTTATGAAAACTTAACTTTGTTCATAGTGCTTCCGCTGTGCTAGTGTCACAGCGACAGAAGTTAACGAATTGTTTTCAACTGTAAAAAATATAAAATGTAATGATTGTTTTCTTTTCACAAACATGGTGGAATAACAAGTGAAATTTAATTAAGATAATTGGTGAGTCAATATTAACATTTAATACGTCTATTACATCAATATTAACATACAAAATATTTTTGGTACGTAGCAAGCACTCCAGTTGTTTACTGAGTTAAATTAGTATTTAATGCTAGCAGTTGTGAACGTGNTTTTACGCGTATGATAAATATATTATCTGTTATCTGCTCAGGAGTTTAAAATGGTTTTCTGGCTTTTAGAGAATCACATTTTCTTGTTAAGGTATGAAAATTGTGGAAAATTGTAACCACAAGAATTTTAATATTATACATTTATTTCGTACGAATATCAAAATTGAAAAAAAATTTCTTATTTACGCCAGCCCATTTAAGAAACATTTAAGATGAAGCCAAACTTAGTGTCGAAATAGTTTAATGAAACTTATGAGAATCAATATTCAGTTAAAACTCTTATATTTACGCAAAAATGTGAAGAATGTTACTTTTCAAACAATTTGGTATTTAAATCAAGTTATCATTGTAATATCAAGTTATCATATTCGCGGAGCCATAAAATATCCTCAACATATATAAACAAATTATTTTAATGAATTTCTTTAAGATTTGACATCTTGTAGACAGCTTGGTCATTAGACACGAACAAGTTGTTAGGCAAAACAGGACACGAGAATGAATCAGCAATGGCTTGTATTAAAGGACCATCCCAACATTCTCCTGGAGTAATCGCGGAAAACGATGGCCGGGCCGGGATTCAAACCCGGCTTCTTCCGGACCTCAGTCCAGCGTGTTAAACGCAGCCTTGCTTGGTATCTGACTCCAGACAACTGTTTCAAGGCCGTTCAAGAGTCACAAAAATTATTTTTCTACATGCCGTGGATATGGTCTATTCGTGGTTTCTTGAAACTTTTTGAACCAAACCTTTGAAAATTCACCTCATGTATGACGTGTTTGGTTGTTTCGTAATTATATTATGTAGTATAAGCGTTGTATACTTGTATTAACATAAAAGTACTTTCTTTGGTTGAATTGAAATTTGATTTATATTTTATCTATTACTTTCACAATTTCACTTATTATTAATATGACCATAAACAGTGAGACAATAGGTGTGTTAACAATGCTTAGTAATAAATAGTTCTTATAATAAAATATTATTAAATACGGTGCGTTGTCCCTTTGGTGTAGCCTACTAGATTCAGTCAAGCTTTATTTGCATGAGACGGAGGAATATACTGAAAGTAGAAATTTGGAAGGCAAGGCTTCAGAAAAATTGGAAGTAACCGTGAATGGAGAATATATGGTGCAGTTATATCAACGCAACATGACAGAAATACCAAACAATTTGGAGAACAGTATTCATCACATGTTCTTTTGGGCAAAAATTTGATGCGTGGCGTGTACATGGGATAGGCATAACGCTGTTACCACACCCAGTATAACTATCCAGGAGAAGGCAGCTAGCCAGGGTGGGTGGCTGACAACGCAACTTTCAATCCGGGGATTCACCCTCTGCGCAGAACCGAAGCCGAAGAAAACAGCGTAAGTCCCGAGATTATTGCTCGGGGATGACCCTTGTGCCATGCAAGATAAATAGCTGATAGGCAGCCACACGGCGAAGGAACCAGGGTAAGTCCCGACGAGAATTAGTGCAGACCCAGCTTCGTAGGAATCCCCGCCACAGTAACTGCACCCTCCCCCGACCATAGTGGGAGAACACAAGCCACTGACAAAACACAAAACACGCGAGGAACACATGGTTAAACATAAAACACAGCCGGAGCCATGCTCTTGTTTGTTAACGGGGCGCTCTTAGCCATTCGGCCATTCTGCATCCCGGCCTCCCAGTAGGCGGGGAAGAGGGATCACGCACTGTCAACGCAGACATGACCAGCGCTCACCAAAATTGATCAAACCCGTAGCTCCGACCTTTCATCAGGCAGCACCGAGCGTAGCCCCGATCTGATTTACCAGATCGCACAGAGCATGTCGTACCACAAGGCCTGAGATCCTAGCACTCAGTTTACCAAGCGTGTGGTCTGGCTGGAGCACTACCCACACCCCTGATGTCATCTCGGGACGCCCCGGAGCAGTGCCTGCTTACCGCCGGGCTCTTCAACAAGAGGGGGAATCTCTCTGAACCTCCTCCAGCATGTGGAGTCAACCACTGCCAGCACGAGTCCAACCTCACCTGGTCCGTACACCAGAGGGTATCTCCGGATGGGCCAAACAGATCATCCCATGCTACCTGTTATTTTCCATGGCACTTATGGGTTTTCCAATGTCTGCCTGCCAACGCCTGGCCCACGGGCAGGGAGACGCGGAGAATCTCTGTACAGGTGGGTACCGTCATCATAGTCCGGTTTTATACCCTTGTTGTCGTCACTGAAAGCCGTTCTCGCCACGCCGCCCATAAGACTGGCCCCGCTGACATCAGACACGCCTCCTTTACCATCCTAGAATTTCTTCACAGGGAAATTCCTGTTTTGGGCCCCAGTGGCCTGAGTGCCAAGAGGTCCAACACCCCGCCAAGTGATCGGGCCTTGGTACTAACTATCGGCCCAAGCCATCACGGCAGATACCCCTATACAGCCTCTAGGAAGCTGATTCCCATAGGGACCGAGCGGCAGAGCCCAATCCGTTTAAACGGGGGTGACACAAGAAGCCTTGGGTTGCCATGGATATTGAGGGGCTATAAGAGACGCATCACCCATCCTTTCAAGAAATCGGTAAGTAGGTTGGGCTCGGTTACTATAGCATAGTACTGCCACACCGCCTCAAGTGTCCAACCTACGCTCCTCCCACCGGAGTGACCGTATGATCCTCCCCCCACGTGAGGAACACAGGAAGAGTCCCCGTTTCTCTCGCGAGAAACTGCTGACAAATGTAACTTGTATATAGCAGGACACGAGTTAAATTCAGGAGCCAGCCGAGGCAATGGGCAGTTGAATCTGCGCCGTCGAGAGGCGCTGGACCAGAGTGTGAGTGAGAATCAGTCAGGCAGTCTTATCTTATCTTATGCAGAGAAGCGGCAGTCGGGTGAGTCAGTCAAGGCCGGGTTCGGATCCCGGCCGGGTCAGTTGTTCAGGGCAGTTGAATCCCCGCCACCGGGATGCACCAGACGTGAGTCAGTTAGAATCGTACGCCACGAAAGGAGAGTCTGTCAGCCAGCCTAGGCCGGGTGTTCGGACCCCGGCTGAACTAGTGACGTCAGTTCAGTTGTTCCGTGGCTGAGACGAGTTGTTCAGTTGTTCACAGTCAGTTGTGCAGCCGAGGTGGAAGTCAGTTGATCGCCAACCTCGCCGAGAGACGCGAAGAAGTCTGGTGAGTCAGTCACAATCGAGGCCAGGCTCGGACCCCGGCCGAGCCAGTGATGTTCAGGCAGTTCGACAGACAGGAGTGTCATGCTGAGATGCGAGAGTAGACAATCGTGTGACAGGAACAGTGCCGATAACGTACGAGTATATTCCCAGAATCAAGTGGCAGCCTCATACAGAGAGGTGCCACCCCCGAGAAGACGTAGTCGTGCACCGGATGGCGACGAGTCAAGCAGTCAGTCAGTGAGTCAATTGTGAAGTCACCGGGGAGATAACCCAGGAACAGCCGAGAATTTGTGTAAATTTCCGGGATATACCAAGTAGTAGCGCAGAGAACTTATGAGTTCATTCCCGAAAAAGTAGTGGCAGTTTCCGAGGCGGAGAAGTCGGGAGCGTGATAAAAGTCGTGGCAGGCGTCGACGTAGGAGAGGAGACGTGAGGTCTCCGACGAGGAACGCCAACCGAGATCAAATAGACATCACAAGTCCCGGAAAACCAATCCCGGACTTCCGAGAAGGGAAACCGAGCTGACCCAGCTACTTCAACCAAAGGCGAAGACAAGTGGTGAACTTCAACGAGGAGCGCCACATCGAGCGAGAGGGAGTAGTCCAGCAGAACGTGGTAGGGAGTCAGTCGAAGCCGAAGGAAGAAGCCAGCTGAGTACAGCACGCCAAAGAGAGCCAGCCGAGGGCCTGTAAAAGGGCCACCCCACTCACCAGACCTCAACTACCAACGAAGACAACTCACCAAAAGCCGCAGTCACAGTTGAGTAAAAACTCCTCCATTCAAGCAACCTTCCCCCCGACACATAGCATTCCGCCCACCAGCCCTTCAGGCCTACGACTTGTAGGAGGGCTCAGTCTCGTCAGTGTCTGTATAAATACGTATGTTATCTTCAGGCAAATAAAAAACTTGTGTGTTAACTAACGGAGAATATGCGTATTTGTTTACCCCTTACTCAACAACGACAGGTGCCCTTAGTCTGCACCAAGTAAAGTAACTCAGTACCCTACTAGCCATCATCCTGTATAACTTAGGTGGCCTAGTAGTGACAAATTATCAGCTGCGGTAAGGACTTAACTTCTAACTATTTTTACATTCAATTTTATTTCCAAACTTAAAGCTGAAATACGGGTGAAACACACAACCAAATTTTCAAGAAAATATTTTTCGCGACAAACTGATGACTCGCCTAGTTTGAGACGTAGCCAAAGTAATTATCTCGGCCAATTTTTTAGATTGTTATGAAAAACTTTTAAATTAAAATTCCTATTTTCATTCATTTTTAAAGGTACTTTTTTTCATTGCCATAATCTCATCAGACAACTGTTGCATATGACAATGAAAAGATATGTGATATGCTGAAAACGTGGAAATTAATTTTCGACTCTTGAATGCCGTTGCGACGCTCTCTTCCCTGATTTTATTTCCCAACATTCAGACACATTAGCTAGATAACGATAAGGGCGACACTGGCACACACACACATTGCTTCATCATCTCAACGCACAAGGCTTTGGATTGGCGCGCAGGCTTTTCGTCGTGTTGCATATTTACTGTGGGACTTACAATGCTCGTAATATCTTGAATATACGCTCCGTATAGTCCATTCACGGCTACTTTCAACTTTTCTGAAGCCATGCTGAAGTTCTACTTCAAGGATGTTCCTCCGCCTCATGCAAACAAAGCGTAACCAAGGTTAGAAACGTACACCAAAGGGACTGCTCACCGCATTCGTCCGCGCTCAGTGTAATATTAATTAGCATAATTACTATTTCTTATTAGGCATTAACACCACACCTGTTTTCTTACTGATTTTATTCATATAAAATACATTTAAAATATTATAATTTTAGGTAACATATAAGATAAATATTTAAATTAAACAAAAATTAAGTTAATTTCACGTTAACAAAAAATAAAACTCTTGTGATACATGGCATATTTCGGAAATAACCAGGCACACCATTTACAGGGTGATTTTCGAAGATTGGATTAAAAAAAGTGTGAGGAAACGAAGAATAGACTGTACCTCGTATGACGTGTTCTTTCCGTTCTTAACACACTGGCAATACGTATAGAGGTTATTTAAGAATGCATATTTAAAACTCTTTACAACATTTGTCAAGTACCCGATATACGGATGGCCTAAATGTGCCGCCTACTATATCCGGGTCGCAAAAAGTTGAGCAGCTTGTCAATAAAATAAGTTTTATTCAAAAAATGCTCAAAATGTCTAAGTAATGTCTCACGGGTAGCCTGTAGGGATAAAAAAATACTTACGGTGACAAGTTTTCGGTTTCTATATGCGTTTATAATTAATGTTGCATATTCAAAAAAATTAAGAGCCTGAAATAGTGTATTTGCTAAGACACTCTCTTCCCATCCCACAGACTCAATTCCGGGTGGGGTCCTCCTTCGATTACCGCATGTGGGAAACGTGACAGACGTTGCCGTTGGGTTTGTCAATATACTCCAGTCCCCCCTCCTCTTTCCCCGCATTCTACCGCTTTTCCATCTCCACCAGACTTCGTACCCATCGGCGTTGTTGAGGCGATTGGTACATGTTATATTTATTGTTTAAAATTAATGGATCATTGGGTATCACTTTTGTTAATAGATTTCAAGTTTTATTATGTGCATTTTACACATTTAAAAATTCCTTATTTTGAGTTATATTACATATAATGAGCAATATTTTGTCTACTAAAGATATGGATCTGTATAAATGACAATTTAATTTGCTAGTGATAGCTTTAACAAAATAGAAACCTATTTGAAATGTATTTGTTTGACTGATTACAAAATAAATTTTGTGCGATTTCACCCCAAAACTATGTATATTTTTGCGTATTGGTTATATTTATTATAAAGAAAAATTTTTCATAAAATAGGTTAACCTACTATGTAATGTTTTTACTTTCATTGGCTTTTTGTTTGGTTATGATACATCGTGTGTTCTGTAATGCACATGAACTCCCGAAGTCTCCATGATTGTCATGGAATGTCATGACTATTAATATACCTGTAACTTATCTTCTGACCTTCCTACACATTCCCCGTGATCTTACAGATATTTGAACACATAACTGATAATGTCATTTGAATATAACATGATTATAGATGTGATAATTTTCATTGCGCGCTAGTGGTCTTAAACACCACCCATGCCAGAGAACGCACGTAATACATGGTACATAATATTTAAACAAGAATATGTACGCGAAGCACACCGTTATACTTCATCTCTATTGCTAAGCCATAAAATTGTAGATTTACTTCTATACATCTCCTACATGAAAGTTTAATGTGGAATGACAGCATGCAATTTTATAATTGTTCAAGAAATTTTTTTTTCTATATTTTGGGGATATTTTATAATTTAGTAACAAAATATCGAACACAATTTCATAAAACTTATGTATTTTGAAAAATACTTATCATATTGTAGCGTAATTCACATAATTGTAATGTAAACTCTTGATCAGTACAAAAAAAAAATAGTATTTTAACAAAGTTTTGTTTCGGCTAAAGTGATTATTAAAAATCACATGAACGGTAAATTGCACTTTCTTTAAAATCAGAAACTTGGTTCACCTGAAGTAAAACTTAAAGTTTCATCAAAAGTTGATAACGAAATACGGGTGCATGGCATAACAGTTTCCCAAGAAATATTCTTCATGGCAATCTAATAACACGAGCAATTATTTGGTATTTTTATACGATTTTAAGATTTTTACATAATAAAGATATAAATTTTTATAACTAGTTTTTTTCTTTTTTAAAGTAATTTTCTTCCATTGTCATATCTTTTTAGACTATTACTTCATATCACAATGAAAAAGGATGTACCTAATGTGCAATAACTGTAGCAAATAATTTTTACCTTCTTGAATGGCCGTTAAGTGTCTTTATCGTAGAGGCTAGGCGGTGTTAAATAGCAAGATGAGTTTATGGCTCCCTAGGACCCAACGTTCTATGCCCAGGTCTGACAGTTCTCTTTCCTTACTGGCTGTCATGCAAGTGCGCAGCTTCTATCCCATTTCACTGGGCAAATCATGATTCTGATACTCCGTGTAACAGAACTTATCTGTCTGCAAAGAACTTGACCGAATTCGAAATCTTGATCGTCCAACAATGAAAGAATAAACTAGCTTCAATGTTATCGATGATACGTTGACTGAAAATTTTTTGTCACGATTTACCAGTACATCTACCTGTATGATGTGTCTGCTGATGCGGTTCTCTGAGTTGCCCATGCAGTCTGTCGCACTTTGACATTTCTGAAGAAACTCATATTTACAGCTGTTTCCTTGGATACAGCAGCGTCTCCCTCCCCCCCCCTCCATCAACCCACCACAGATGATGTTTACGTAAACACACTCAGCTGCAGGCTACGAATTAAACTTTTCGCTGGCGGGAGGAGGGAAACTTTTTGTTTTAGTGAGCTCGAGACTTTTGGAGATTCGCTTTTTTCCAACAAATTGACTGTTGTCTGATGGCGGATATGTGCACTAGCTTACAGGTACTGCAGTATCACCACTCTCCAATCTGCGAAAGGCGTGAAATTAAATACACTTAGAGTGACACGAAATTTTGTGCTAAACCGAAAACCCGTATTTTGACAGGCAGTATATCTTAGCCGTCAGCGGCCTCGTGTGTTTCCAAAGACAGTACTTTCTATCTGAAGTAGGCATCAAGTTTCGTTGTTACAATTTGAACGTGGGAACGACTCGCCTCAGCAAACACCGCGCATTATTACTCTTCAGGGAGGGAAATGAACTTTCCTTACATGATGGAAGGAAAACATTTTACGAGAGGGGGAACTACGTGGCATCCGTTCCATTGATTCACACACGCTGCTGAGATGGCTGCCAACCTGCCTATCATGTCAACTAAGATATAGTTTGCAGTGGAAATAACTGTACTCTAGGCTACTTTCAGAACCGTCAAAAAAAAAGGCACACTCGTTCGCGAGACAGACTGTATAAATCGCTTGCTCTGCGGCTAGAACGTGGGGGGTGGATTCTCGGACAGCAATTCCCAGACAGGTACAAACACGGGGCCTTAGAGAAACATGGAAGGGGGAGGGTGGTATGTGGGCAGCAGCTCAGGATAGGTTACGGTCTGGACGAGGAGGAAGGGGGGGGGGAAGAGGCCGGATCGATTTCGCGGAGAGGTCATCCGCTGATCCAGACCGATCGCGGGCACACGCTTGGAGGCAGGTCGTGCGAGTGTACCTACCGACCTACCCACCTGGCACTTAAACTGTGCTCCAGAGTGCTTGAAATGCACGTGTTACCACCAAACTGTTCAACATGCGTCGAACGTGCTGATCTACGGGAAGAGCACGGCCTATATATAAGAGGTCTGTTGAGCACATTATAAAGACCATCTCACAGCACTCCAACGTACGTATCTGAAAACTACTTTTTTCGAAGCACTGTATCTCATACTTTACGCATAGGATACACACACAAAGACTTCAAAACTGAACCTTGCACACAGACATTCCACCAACGAATTGGTAGCGTCGTTGATTAAAGTCCCGTAGGTACACGCGGCACGACGAGAACACTGCACGCCAGTTCAGAGCCCTGCGCGTAGAGGCGGCTGCGCACTTGATGCGTTGTGGCAGCGTCGCCCTTATCGAAAGAAGGTCGCGCAACACTGTTCACATTGAATTGAGAGCGGCGTAAAGGAAAATTTTCCACGCATGGAGTGGACCGTACCCTATCATAACGTGAAGGTAACGCAGTGTTGACCAATCATATTCAAGGGACGGTTCTTTCCTTTGGTTTTCTCTATTCGGTTTTATTCGTACAATCTTCCGTGTGGACTGTATATCATGTATTAAGCTACCATTGCAAACGGAAGTTGAAGTTATTTCGTTTGTGTGTTTATAAACAATACATAGATTAACGATTAGAAATACTCTGGATTTGAAGATGCATAATCCATGGTGCGAATTGGCGTTCATTTCGATGAAATATGAGGTAATTATTTAATTGCAAATATACACACGTATACACTGGCCTTTTCCATATTCCAGATACAGCATATTAGCCTTGTATAGCTCTAAATTACACACTGTCAAATACGAGTCTTTCTTGACTCCACTGTAGAAACAACTACGATTTTGTAAAATAATTTGCCACAAGAGTTAACGCATAAGTAACATAATGAACATCTTGTGAAATATTTTAGTTTCTGTATGGAAGTTTCCTTACACATTGTTTTTGTTCTCTACGTAAGAACGTTTTCATATTCTTTGGTTTCCCGAAATAGTTGGATATGAGAAATGAATACTTAGGTAGAACGTAAATTTTTTAGTCTTCATTGATACAGTATTACGGAAATTAGAATTTTAAATACATTTGCGTGAAAAATTCCCAACATCCCATGTTAACTTCAATAAAAATCGGCATTTAGGGAGGTGGGATGTAATACAGCAGACATATATTGATAAGCGTTCGTAGTGGGAAGCTCTCCTCGCAGCGTCACGGACGATCAAACTCAATTAAGAAAACAATAGCTTAGAGTGCGTGGGACCTGATGTAACGGGAAATAGATGTGAGTGGTGTATCCCGCTTCATCTATCACTGCACTATAAATCTCACTTCGCTCCGATGGTCGCTCAAGACCTGCATTGTTTTGCATCCTCGTATTATCTTTTTCTTGTATTATTTTCCGAGATGGTTATTTCTCCTATGCAGTATTTGGCAGTTGCAGAAAGGTGTAAAAATTATAATATTCATATTTATGTTTCATTGCAACCGTAACGTAATTAAACGTTAGTAGACTATTTGTCATGTATTAACCGTTAGGTGAGGTAAATAACTGGAGCTGTTCTTAAAATACTAAAAAAAATCATCTAATTAAAGAATTCTACCTAGAGCAATTATGCACGTCGCCTGCGTGGAAATGTTTTAGACTTACAAAAATTAAACATTTGCTTACTACAGCTGGTATGCTGTTAAATTTCCACTTTTAAAGTTAATATTAGAAGAAAATACACGACTCCCTCTTCATGATTGGCGTGATCCTGGTTAAGTTGGCAACGAAGTAGGGAAAGTAGCGGTGCCATGTCTTAGGTCGTTCTAAAAGTACGATGTTTAAATTTCAGATCAGCGCATTTATTTAATTTGGTTTCTGTTTGCTGTATAAAACTAACGGTAAAAATTAACATATTGAAACATATTATTTTCTTTTTCTTAAGTCTTACTTCTAAACTTGATACAGGGTTTAATGAAGGAAGGGTCCATTGCATAACGAAATTTACCTGTGATCGAAAGATACAAAATCGTTAGAAAGATAAACTGTAAACAAAACTCAAAATTGTTCAGATAACAGTGAGCCGCTTATGTTATAAATATGCTACATAATTATTTTCGTACCTAAATATGCTGTGAAAATAAACCGGCCATATTTTGTACAATTAAGAAAGTAACACTAAGCTTACATACTTGTCACGTTTGTTTAATGCTATACGTAAGTAGACACCACCAAAATATAATAAACTATTTTTAAAGTAAAACGTTTTTTTTTTTACTGAATCCCTGCATATCGTTTGACTATCGAGACAAGCGATCACCTTGATGCCTTGTTATGCGTCTGACTGGAGTATAAGAAAGTAGCTGATACGTGTGGTCGCTGAAGTAAATTTTTAATGAAAGCGTATGTTGTGAGATGACGTTGCGGGAATCGCTATCAGACGTACGTAAAATGAAAATGTCAAACGGCTACATCGGTTTTCGGGAGCGAACTTTGAGTTGAAGCTTTACGAACTTGGGAACAGCAGATTGTAGTAGGTATTGTGGAGAAATTTTAGCTCAACACAATGGGTATTGTCTGCGACTTCGTTCTTCGAAGGGCGTTCCATCTCCGTGATTTGATGCGCCCACGTGCGTAGAAGCAATTTCTGTACGCAGGCCTAAGAGTCGTGACAAGCAGGCAGATCGAGGAGTTCTAATTGATAGTACCACTTGCATTCCAGGCGTTCTAGCCAATCAACGGGAGGCTATAAATCAATAAAGCTACTCCTCCGAGTATGAAAACAACTAATAAAAAAATGTTGAAACAATAAGTTGATGTATGAATTTTAGAATAACTTTATGACATGAGCATTAAAACTGTTCAAGAGCCAGAATTTCTTATCTCGATTTTAAGGATATTTAATGGCTTCGTGACACGATATCGCTGAAAACGTGGTAAAATATGCCCAATAATGCCAAAAATATTATTCACAGTGATTTTTAGGGTAAATATGTTAATTTAAACTCAAAACTTTAATTCGCACAGTTAAAAAATTAACACATTTGGTTATTAATTCGCAAGAGCTACATGTTGCAATTTATTTGAAATTCCATACTTGGTTCACCTACGCTAAGGGTTTATAGGCCCTAACTTCTAGCCATTTAAAATTTTATCTCAAACGTTAAAATTTAAATAAGTTCGAATCGCATGAGCCTGACAATTTCCAACAAATATTCTTCATAGTATTCTAATAACATGAAAAAATATTTTGAGATGTAGCCTAACGTATTTTATCAGAATTTGAGATACGTACGAAACAAATTTAAATTGAAAATCCGTATGACCAGTTTTATTTATTTTTAAAAAGTCACTTTCCTTCATTAAAATTATTTTTCTCATTACATTATTTCTATAGTGACTAAATGGGCTATAATACGCAGAAAATGTAGGAAACAATTTTTATATTTTAGAATTTCCTTAAGGCTGCAGGATTAATGTTGGGTGAGTTTCATATGATCTGTAAAATAAATGTGGGATTTAGTATCTGTGAAGGTGTGGAAGAAGACACGGCGAGTTGGACTGGACGGTGGAGGTGCTCTTGTTGGTCAGGAAGTCTTCCTTGGTTGACTCGCGGCAGTAAGGCAGTATGCCGATGTTGGAGTTGGTGTTTGGTTCGCGAGGCGCACAGACGTCCTCGGTCAGCTGCAAGCCAGCTGCGGGTTCGTGGCACATGGGCCTTCACGGTATCCCATGTATGACAATTTTGAAGCATCTTCGCGTGGTGAAAACCCATAAGAGCAGTGTTAAATTAGCAAAGGATGTACATCCGCTGAAACTAATAAGATGCTGATAGCAACTTCCGGGAGCAAGCTGGCACGTCAAAACTTGCAACTGACGTTCAAAGTCAAACCTGTTTTCGCACGTGTTAAAGGGATCTGGAGTGGGGAAATAAAACTACTCATATCAAATAACATACATGTAATCAAGCAACATAAACATACTGTACATGACCCAAACACGAACATCACCGTTAGTACCAACCAACTTTGTAAACACCCATTAGCATCACCAAGCGTAGGCACGGAATCTGAGCAAGCAATGAAATTCGCACCGTTAAAATGGTTCGTGTTTTACGGAAAAGTACTGGTAGAAATTTTTGCAGAGTTCTCCGTGAATTCACGAGCGCGTAAATTTTTCGACAACGGACTTTCCGTAAAGGTCATATAACTATGCGTGAATTCACTGAAACACTCCATAAATTTGCTAATCTGTTATCCTGTATTTCCGGTAGAAAAAATAGACCACAAAAAAAATCATTGTACGGGAGTTTTACGGTTTAAAAAAAAGACCTTAAAAAAAGTTAAAATATTTTATTCCGGAATGAAATCTGAACCCGGACGAAAAAGAAAATTTTACACTTGGTGACTTTTGTTGCCCACCTACAACCTTCTTGTGAGAGTTGAAGGTGTAAACACGGCATTTCTAGAAATGTGATATACGTAAATTTTTCAGTTACTTGTAATATTTGAGTGTTTAAAATTTTGATAGCTGTCACAGCTGCCTTCTGATACATTTTGATGTTTGAAGGAATAAGTCAAAGTGTCTCGGCTCTCTTAACTTCTGCAGGCGACGATAATTTTCTTTTCACAATGACGACGAAAGCTTCGGGTAGACTTGGCGTCATTCGTTTTGAAAACCCCGAATGCTGCAGGAGATACGGGAATATTCCGTATTCCTAGCATTTACGAAACTCAGCTCCGTTCTTAGTCATTGCAGATTGCGTTTTCGTATATTGACTGTGTATTTCTGTGAAAACTGCCGTGAGATACGAGAAACTTTAACAGCCTGTAGTAATTCTGTAATGACGGTAATTACAACCACAGACGCATGCGCAGACTGTATCTGGTAAATTAGCGTGTAACAGTGCAGTTTTTAGGGTTATGTTTAACGTTCATCATATACATTTTAATTACGTATGATTACATTGTACTTGCTTATGTTGTCACTTTATATAATAACATTTCAAAATTACGTTTTTCTGTATGAGTTAACAGTATAATATTTGGTTATTTTAATAGTTTGTTGACAAAGAGATCATATGAAAATATTTTTCATTTGTTTCTAGACCGTACTCAGTATTAATATTTTATTTGTTATTTTTCATTTCTTCCCTAGACGGTAGTCGGCATTAAATGTTCATTAAACAAAAGTACTAAATAAAAATGATCCTGGTTGTCTCTCGTCTCGCCATTGCTGATTAGTGGAGAGATGTGACATGGTCGGACGACAGCCAATCGGAGGACAGGAGACAACACATGTAAGGCAGAATAAAAATATAACTAATTTTTAATGAACAGAAGAATTCTCACCGCCTTGAATGATGGACGTGGGTACGAGATTAAGAAAGTTTTAATGATTTAATATTCAATACAATAGATGCAAGGTGTTCGTAATTTTGAATAATTACAGATTGAAGATGAGGAATTTTAATTGTATTGCATTTGAGAAGTTTAATTAATGATTTGTGAATTTGTGGGGAAAGAATAACGACTTTATTAAGATATTTTTGTGATGTCGAGAATTTCGACGCTATAATTGATTTGAAAGATAAGAACTGACGACCTGTTGAGATTTATTCTAAATGTAACAATAGTACTGGGCGTAATAATTTAAATAAGCTCTTCATTATTGACAACCATTGCAGAGAACGGGATATATCAATCTATCCCTGTGCCCTTACGGCCTATATACCCTGGGGTTAACTTAATTTCTCTACTCGTGTACTACTATTCACATATTTTGTACTACTTTTTTAAAATGGTTTTTTGTGTTTCTCGATGTCTGTAAGCAGGGCGAAGTAATGTACAGGGGTTTTTTTTTAACATAATAAATATTTACAGTTTCACTCACACGTTTTAGTTTAACTATACCGAACTTTAGAATCTTGCCCGGAGTACTCACATGAATACAAACATAAGCCTCAGATGCTTTATTCATGAAAGGAAACAAAATCAAATCTCGCGGTTATTTTCTCTCTCAGCGCGAACTTCATCCCACCATCTCCCTTCTACCGAGGTAACTTTCGTCTTGTAAGTGCATTTTAACAAGGCGTTTGAGAATACAATTACTGAGACTGTGTAACATGAAAATTGTTTTTGAATAAAAAATCGAACTCTATAAGCGCCTTTGCATCGAGAGGGCCGGATATTCTGGCCGCTAACTGCGGTGCACTGAAGCGCGAATATTTTTACTCAGCTCGTATCAGAGTGCATGCAACTGATGCTCACATATTTGCAGACGGCTGGACGCAGCGACTTGCGAAACAGCACCACGCAAGGAGCGAGCAGAATACAATTGCTTTATATACAATCGTGAGATTTTTAATTATAATTTAATAAGTTACGTAACCGAGATATTATTATTTCTGTTAACCTACTTGCCATCTGGCGGCCCAGCCAGTACGGAACCTTCCACAGCATGCAGTAGCCAATCTGACACAAGGCCCGTCTCCAGCAGCCAATCACGGAACGAGTACGCCCACTTCAAAGAAACCGCCACGCCACTTTTTTTTTTTTTTTGTTTTAAATCTAAACTATTATATTTGGTAAGCTATAGCGAATAAAACACTGGCTTTATTTATTTTTAAATTTAAAGTTATAATTAAAATTAAAGTTATTAAGTTCTATTGCAACAAAAATAAGAAAAGATAAAAATTAAATTTAAATGGTCATGGCTTTGTAGGTTACTCTGTAAGGTATTGTTACTTAACTTTCTATGTTTATTATTATATTTATACTAGGAATTGAGGGTGTATCTTTATTCATAAGTTGGGGATTTCTCTATTTTATTTTTGGGGGGGAAAGGGGAGAACCCCCTGTAAAAAACCGCCACTTCGTCTCTATGTACTTTCCTACCCTGACAAAATCTAGGCTCTCTATGGCTATGTCCTAAACGTTAAGATAAAATATCATAACTTCAAAATATACTATTCATATCATTTTTTACCATGATTTAAAGCATACACAAACGTATGCCTGCATATATGTATATCCTGTATACGCCGTTTAAATAAATACGTAAAAACTTTTTACTATTTTCGTTGGTTTCGGAAATTTACGCAAAAACACAATAAACATTTCTTTAGCAAATCTGTCTTGAAATTATTATTATTTTTTTTTTGCGTTTACGTTATTTCACCGAAGTGCAAATCGAGAATCGTTTGTACACCTTAGTACGTGACGTAATATAATGTATGTTAGTGATGAAATCTTCTGACATTAACATGCTGTCGTATGTTAACATAACTTTCATCTATTTTTTATGAAGTGTAAACCTGTACCATGTTAGGAGAGTTTACATTTCATTTTTTTTTTGTGGTACAACAAAATTTTTGTATATTTACATAAATTTATTATTAGTCAATTATAGTTTTAAAATATATTTAAAACTATTGTTTTACTTGTATAAAGTAATCATTTACTGAGACGCATATTCATAATTGGTTAAGCCTACCGTCAATAAACCATAGTTTGCATGATTTACTTATAAACACTATAAAATGATTAGCAATACATTGGTATTATGCGAATTCGTACTCCGACGCGCATCAAACAAAAATAAATTATGTGGCTATTAATTTAAGCGCTAATTACAGGTCAAGAATGAGGTCCTAAATTCGGTATCTGGGATGCGTTGGCGAGAAATGTTCGCACGCGTAAGCGTGGGGGATGTTGCCGTTGGCCGTTTTATTTCCCCGCAAAACTTCCGTTTCTTCAACCATTGAGTTTTGCCACTGTTCCATTTCGACTTCGCTTGACCCCCATCGGCGCTGAAGACATCTGATGTTAAGCGCCACTCATTCCTCTTTGACTTAATTCGCTGCTGGAATGACTATATTTTAAGTAAGGTGGTCAGATTCAAATAAAATTGTATGTATGCAGATATGGACAAGTAGATCATCCAAGGTTGATCTCACAAACGTTCAGTTGTTCGTGAAACTGGTAAAGTGCTTCCCTTCAACCCGCAGAATAACCTTTGTAATCAAAGGCGTTCTTGCCGAATGGGCCTGTCAGTACGTCCTGCCGGTTTGATGGAATTATGGTAAATCGCAGATTACTTACTGGCTTTCGCGTAGTTATTTGAGTTTTCGACAACAGTTAAAGAAGTCGGTAGGTAGGTCTTAACTTATCGTTGACAGCAAGATCATTAGGGACGGAGCGAGATTCTCAGAGAAGCTGGAGCGGGGAAGGAATCGGCCATGGCCTTTAGTAGTAAGGTTAATTATACTCAGGTTAGGAATAAGACGAGTTTTATTATGGGAGACTCTGGCATAGGGAAAATTCCCGCCGCTAGGTAAGCGCTAGTGTTCCAAAGAGGTCACTTTAAATTAAAATTTTAATCTACGTGAACAATAAAAGATAAAGATTTCACTTAGTTAAGTAGTTATTTTATATTTGAATTATGATTACTGAAACTATTTTGTTTTTTAAAGTAGAAAAAATCAAAAAAAAATCGGGTAGACATTCGACACTAGCGCTTGCCTAGTAACGAAAAAATTATAGTTGCCAAACTAAAAACATTGAGCTTCCCAACCTGAGTAGAATAAACCTTACCTGTAGTAAGGAACCATTCGAGCGTTCACCTGGAGCCATATCGGGAAACCATGTAAAGCCGATATCAAGATAGACGGGCCGTTCAATTTTAAATCCCATGTGCCACGATGGACGTTTCCTGTGAGCCTGCATCGCCACTTGAATGGATGGTTCTGCAGAAGATTTTGCAGACTACTTGCCGTTTTCGTGGACGTTTTCGTAACTGACCATACACCATTGTAGGTTAAACGTTTCCTGCATTGTTGAAAGTTTAGCCAATCAGAGATAGGGTGTTAATTGACGATAGATGTATTTTTTTTTTTTTTTTTTTTTTGGAGAACCAACGATAAGGTCATCGAACAAGATTATAGTAAATAAAAAAACCGTGGAAATTTTTACAGTTGAAGAAGTTAAATCTAAACAAATTCACTCGGTTTTTTTAGTCGTGAGGCAGCACGTATCGTGTGACAAGTTATTGCAGAGAAACCTCCTGACCTGCTTGCATGCAGGATCGCGCAGAAGGTCTCGTAGACGCTTCTGCCGGAGGTTTAGCGGAACTTTGTATCGTGACGCTAAGACTTGCCGCGTTGTCGTGGAGGGGTCACGGGGTTGGAAACTGCAGCTAACGAACGTAAGAGTGGCCAGAGTAGGCCAGAGTTCTGGAAACGGGTAGTCACATTTCAAGGACCCAGGTGCAAGCACTCGAATCTAACATTCAGTGCGTTCAAGCATAGCATAAATGCATTTGCAATGTATCCTTCAAGGACGTCGGAGCCCATATAGTGACTAGAATGCAACCAACATATAAAACAAATCGTGTCTTATGTCAATGTGTTTATCTTGTGCTTTCTGGGGTTGTGAGTCACAGGGAAGATTATCAACGTAGGTATATTTAAAATGTTCGTAATGAGTGGTTCGATACATACTTGGACCACCCCGCGGTCGCGCCCATGGTACAGTGAAATCCAAATGAGAAAATAATGCGCGGTAATCGAAAACGCACCGGGCAAGTCCAGAGAGTCTGTTGCCGATGCACGAAGAGGTGGGGTTTGGTTCATTTCAGCAGTAACAGCGGCCGAAAGCGGTTGGGCGTGAGCTGCTCCGCGTGTGCATACTACCCGTCTAAAAAAAAAAAAACTTAAGTCGCCCAACGCGATATTTAATGGCGCGGTTGAAGAGAGCGATGTTATCAGTTTTGTTAAGGTTATTTCTACTACAGGTTGGGAAGATCAATGTTAAAAGTTCGGGAAAAGGCAAAATTTTCACCGCTAGGTAAACGTTAGCGTCGCTTGTGTACCAGATTTTCTCAATTTTTCTACGTTAAACAAAAGGATAATTGCAATAATCACAAATCAAGTATAAAATAAATTCGTAACTAACTAAAATATTTTCTTTTATGGTTTACATAGCTAAAAAGTTTAATTAAAAGTTACTTTTTCGAACACTGCTCACCTGGTTGCGGAAACTTTCCCTGTGCCGAACTCTCCCACAAGAAATCACGTTTTTTTTCCGGACCTGTAGCACATATAACCTTAGTTTGTTATATATAGTCTATTCGCAGTTTCTTCACACTTTTTTTGAATCAAACCTTTGAAAAATCACCCCAAGTATGACGTGTTTGGTTGTTTCCTAAATACGTCACGTATCAAAACCGTTTTAAATTGGTATTAACATAAAATTACTTTGTGATTTCGGTTAAACTGAATTTTTACTTACATTGTATCCGTAAATTTTAACATTCCGATCATAATTAATATGAATAAAAACGGAAAGAGGAAATAGGTGTGTTGGTAATGCTTAGTAAGAAATGGTACTCATGCGAAATGTTATTACGTTGAGCGTGGACGAATGTGGGGGCCTTGTCCCCTAGGTGTATTTTTCTAGACTTGGTTAAAGATTTGTATGAATGAGGAGGAGGGATATCCTGGAAAGAGAACTTTATCAAGACTTCAGAAAAGTTGGAAGTGACCGAGAACGGACCATGTGTATGGCGCTAGGATAGAAGTATCACGTGGTTTCCTGCTCTCCAGCGGCGACCGTTAGGGAGAACTCATCCTCTACACGGCCACCCCTCTCGTTCTAGAAGCTGCGGGAAGGTTATTTTCTCGCTTGAACCTGACCACGAGGAAGGCAGGAAGGGCGAGTGAAGGGAAGTGTGGTGTGTAGGCGAACGCGAGGCAGAGGTGAAAGAAGCCGTGGAACGGCGACGGTGGGACTCACCACCTTGTCGTTGACGAGCCACGTGATGTAGGGCACGGGCCTGGCGGGGCTGGAGGTGCAGTTGGCCTCCAGCAACTC
>NQII01000150.1:790778-819643 GCA_002778355.1 Clitarchus hookeri | reverse complement strand
TGCCCCTTCCCAACCACTGTTTTTATTATGCACCCGATTTCCATACGATTTTAGACAAATGCTAGAAATGTGTTACAAGTTTGCTCTTGGAAAAAAGCGAACTCCATTTTTTCGTTGTTTTTTTTCGTGGATATCACAAAACTGTTAGTTATAAATCATTTTCCTGGTAATGTTCACAGGGTGCTTCATTTCGGGGTTTTACTTTTTAATTTTTGGTGAAAATGTGTGTGCAACGTCGGTACTCAACCGAAGTTTCTTCACCAACGTGCAACGATATCGTATGCATGATGTTTCTATGATCATGTTAAGATTCGCGGGGTGATTTAGAAGGGCAAAAACCTGAATTTGTGAAAGGAATCCCGGCCCGTAAACGTCTCAGTCGAAAGTTACAAGCCAGACCGTTGTCCGTATGTTGCAGGNCCTCAACCACGGTTTTTATTGTGCACGCGATTTCCATACGATTTTATACAAATGCTAGAAATGTGTTACAAGTTTGCTCTTGGAAAAAAGCGAACTCCATTTTATAGTTTTTTTTTTCGTGGATATCACAAAACTGTTAGTTTTAAATCATTTTCCTGGTAATGCTCACAGGGTGTTTCACTTCGGGGTTTTACTTTTCAATTTTTAGAGAAAATGTGTGTGCAACGTCGGTACTCAACCGAAGTTTCTTCACCAACGTGCAACGATGTCGTATGCATGATGTTTCTATGATCATGTTAAGATTCGCGGGGTGATTTAGAAGGGCAAAAACATGTATTTGTGAAAGGAATCCCGGCCCGTAAACGTCTCAGTCGAAAGTTACAAGCCAGACCGTTGTCCGTATGTTGCAGGAGGTAGGCCCCANGAAAATGTGTGTGCAACGTCGGTACTCAACCGAAGTTTCTTCACCAACGTGCAACGATGTCGTATGCATGATGTTTCTATGATCATGTTAAGATTCGCGGGGTGATTTAGAAGGGCAAAAACATGTATTTGTGAAAGGAATCCCGGCCCGTAAACGTCTCAGTCGAAAGTTACAAGCCAGACCGTTGTCCGTATGTTGCAGGAGGTAGGCCCCACTAATGCACTCGACAACACGATGTGTAATTTCTACGTGATCAGTCGTGAGGCACGAGTATACAGACTGTAGCCTGTACTTACACGTTGAAGCGTGCACATGATAAGTCTGAACGACGTGCAGTATTCGGTTTGCGGGATTTGCACCAATGGCATTTCTTTATGGCCAAGCAAAGGGGAACTGTAGGGAAGCAGAAGGGCTGTATCTTATCACGTATTCACGTAGAATAAATCCTCATCGTAACAGGTTTCCAAGAATTTCCATAGGTTACGGGAATCGGGGTGATTTCCACCAAAATTCTACAATAGAGTAGGAAGGTTAACTATACGGACTCCCGACTTCAAAGGAGGAGTGATTGGTCGCATGGACGAGAAGCCTTTAGGAAGGACCCAAGATTTAGACGTAAAATGAGTGTCACACATAGTCTTTAAAGTACTACGGATATAGCAGTTGTGACCTACCATCTAAAAAAAAGACCATTGGTAATTAGGACTTAATTTCTCGTCGACAGCGAGGTCATTAGAGATGGAGCAAGTTACTCAGAGCAGTAGGAGCGGAGAAGGAAGAGGCCATGGCCTTCCATCCCAGCATTCGCCGGGAGTGATTTCGGAAAACCATGGAAAACCGAAATCAGGATGGCCGGACCGGGAATCGAACCCAAATCCTCCCGAATGCCAACCCTAGTGGGTTACGACTGTGCCATCTCGCTCTGCCCATCCACAGACAGTTTATTTGTTGAGTTCTGCTGACTCTGCACCTCCCGTTGTTGTTCAGTCGATGATACTACAGCTGTTTATGGCCGACATTCGTTTTCCTTAGTATGTGATATCTGTCGATGAAGCCTGTTTCACGAAATATGGGGTGCGTAATAGTCGAAAGTCGTGTACGAGAATTTACAATCAACACATGAGCGGGCAGAGTCCAAGATTGTCTGATAGGCCCATACATCTTCTTCCACCCTGCTCAACTACAGCCATATGCAATGTATTTTTGAGGCTACACGCTCCTCGGTTTGTTGGAACACGTTCCATTTGATGTTGATCAATTTGAGAAGATTGGACATGATGGATCCTCAGCTCATTCCGCAAATGGTGCTCGTCAGTATCTTATTTTACTTTACCTGAAAAGTGGGTAGCAAGAAGAGTTCATGTACTTTGGCCAGTTCGTTCGCATGACCAGACTCCACTTTATATTTTACGGTTGGTGAAGGTGAAAAGTATTTTCCAGGAGACATATGTAGATAATGGGAAGGACCTCTCGACAACAATGGTGGCTATCAGTGACCTCATTAGNACCAGTATCAAAGTTGGGGGAAGCAATTTTGTTCTACTATTTGTAAATTTTGTATTCGTACATACAATTTTGATTATTTAATCAAAAAATCAAACATTATGTTTTCTTATTCTTCTTTACCAGGCATCCAAGAGAGTTTTGGTTTATAACTTTCGGCTGAGGCGTTCCAAACTGGATTTCGTTATCTTGTATTTATGTTTTAGTTCTTATCCATCTCTTAAATATTTCGTAGCATCATCACGGAAACATTCTGTACAGTGTCCAAGCGAGAATACCAAGTCCACGAGGTCAATGGGCCCGACGTCTGCTTGTATTTACGAAGATAGCAGAAGGCAGTTTTTGAACCGGGGGAAACAGGTTTTTGATAAGACTGAGAAGCTGCGTCACTTGAGCGTGGAGTGAAACCATGTGCCACGTATGTGTTTTTCACAGAGTGCCAAACTCCAGAATAAATATCAGGGTGAATCGACGTGTTTTAAAATTGACCCGTTTGGTTACCTTAATTTATATCTAATGTGTTTTACATTTAAATATCATAAAATATTTGTAAATGTTTTTGGAATCCAAGTATTTTTAGCAACTTATAATAATGTGTAATTTATTCAGTTATGTAATAATAGAACTTGGTTTCGCACACTTTGTTAAAATGCTAAAGTTAAGGAATTAGTGCAGTATTACATCAAGAACACGACAAGTATATTATTAGAAAGATTCACAATAGAAGTGTTAAGTTANAGGAATTAGTGCAGTATTACATCAAGAACACGACAAGTATATTATTAGAAAGATTCACAATAGAAGTGTTAAGTTATTGGCAATGTTTCTCTGGGTACGTAATATGGCAATGGAATAATCCTAACATTTTTAATAAGTACCAACACTGTGGTGAAAGAAGGCCAGACATGCTGGGGTGAAAGAAGGCCAGACAAAAAAGCTAATCCTCAATGTACGCGCTCGTTNTGGTGAAAGAAGGCCAGACATGCTGGGGTGAAAGAAGGCCAGACAAAAAAGCTAATCCTCAATGTACGCGCTCGTTGGAATTCCACGTATTATATGTTGGAACGTTTTATGGAGCTCATTTCAATGATAGGTGCAATACTTTTTTGCCGNTGGTGAAAGAAGGCCAGACATGCTGGGGTGAAAGAAGGCCAGACAAAAAAGCTAATCCTCAATGTACGCGCTCGTTTGGAATTCCACGTATTATATGTTGCTTGCAAAATACCTCGAGTAAAGTTACTATCCACGTTATGAAAATTGCCGTTCCGATGCTCCACCGATGTGCAGTGTCTGTGTATTGTATAAAACTTTAGCAGAGACATAATATTTCTTGGTTTTTGTGCATTTGCGTTAACTCGATTTGTTAACGCGATGATGTGTAACTGCCAAAAATTGTAAGGCGTTGTTGTATTACGTTATGGTTCGTAAAGGTACTCATTTTACACGTTTGTAACCATTTGGTTACGGATCAGGGATACAGAAAATTTAGTTAAATCACGTTTGCACGTTCTACCATCTTTATTTATGAAGTCGTGATTCTCTCCTTGTAATCGGGATGGGATCGGATTAAGGTCTTCGAGAAGGAAAATTATACCATTTAGAAAACTGGTGGGTTAGGAAGGGTGGGAAGGCGGCGCCTATTCATCCTTGAAATTATCGTCGGAAATGTTTTCTACGTTGCCGTAAATCCCTTTATTATTCTCCGGAAGGTATTTGCGTAAGCTTAAATTTCCATATCAAAAAACGTGCTCATGTATACGTTTGTTTCTAATCGAAGACTTTNAAGGTATTTGCGTAAGCTTAAATTTCCATATCAAAAAACGTGCTCATGTATACGTTTGTTTCTAATCGAAGACTTTCTTTTTTAAATAGCGTAAAGCTGTTTAATGCGGCGCTGACAAAAAATATATACGGTTCGTTAGGTTGCATTGAAAATAAAAGGGATTTTTATTTAACGGTTTAGCAAAAAAAAAAATTGATATGAAGGATTCTTAAAAAAGATTCTGTTGTCTCCCAACAGGACATTGCATTAACTGAAAGTAGCTATTGGCTTTGAAATTATAGTTTCATAGATACCAAAAACGCTGGGCTAGATAAAATTAAAAATTCATAGTACACATTGAGATCTGTTACGCGCCTTACAACACAAATGTACGCTAATAAAGATAAAATACAGATTGGATATTCCTCAGCTGTAAACATAAACGAAACAAAATAAAATAATAACTCTACAAAATACATTTAAAAATTAGTACGGGCTAGATATTGGTATATCTGATATCATTACATTTAGTCTGGGAATGTTAAAACAGTAAATACGTTAAGCTATAAATAACACTGGAAGAAATTGCAATGGTGCTGAAAAGAAAAATCTGCCAGATAAGGAAATAATAGTCCACTGGCATATATTCCAGAGAATTAATTGTCAATAATTAAAAAAAATTTCCTAAAGTTGTTAATGGTCCAAGCCATATACATGAAGCCGGTACGACAAAGGATAACACAAGTTAAAGAACAAATTAATTCTACAATTTAATTAAGCCTACGTAGGGTAAGCATATACGTTAACTTGTCAGTTGTATCTGTTAACGCCTACTTCACAGCATTTAGCTTAGACACATCACTAGCCGTCCACACAGACATACCCTTACTGCTAACAAATTGGGATTTCTTACGGTTTATTCTGAAAAGACGTTATATATTAAATTTCTGCTATATTTTCTCAGTATCCTCCAGCTATCTGCTTTAAGATTAGTGCAAATGATCCGGAATATACCTACTGCAATGTACGGTGGTACGTCTGTTCGGAAAACCAGCAAGACATGGCTCCAGCCAGGAAGCCAAGATCATCAGACTTATAGGACTGGTTGTTAATTGCACCCTGTAATCCAGTGTTTTTGGGGACCTTCACTTAGAATTTTCTAGCAGCAGGGATCGGGGAGGGGATATTTACTTGGTAGGATGATGTATCACTGCGCCGAGGAACTAGACAGCGTCACTGAAGATCTATCAGCGCTCAGAAGGCAACGGTGCTCNGTATCACTGCGCCGAGGAACTAGACAGCGTCACTGAAGATCTATCAGCGCTCAGAAGGCAACGGTGCTCCTAGTGGCAATTCCTTCAGGTGTGAAGGAAGGCACTGAGGTGGAAGTTTGTGCTGATACTACGTCTTTAAAATAAAANAAGGTATTTGCGTAAGCTTAAATTTCCATATCAAAAAACGTGCTCATGTATACGTTTGTTTCTAATCGAAGACTTTATTTTTTAAATAGCGTAAAGCGGTTTAATGCGGCGCTGACAAAAAATATATAAGGTTCGTTAGGTTGCATTGAAAATAAAAGGGATTTTTATTTAACGGTTTAGCAAAAAAAAATTGATATGAAGGATTCTTAAAAAAGATTCTGTTGTCTCCCAACAGGACATTGCATTAACTGAAAGTAGCTATTGGCTTTGAAATTATAGTTTCATAGATACCAAAAACGCTGGGCTAGGTAAAATTAAAAATTCATAGTACACATTGAGATCTGTTACGCGCCTTACAACACAAATGTACGCTAATAAAGATAAAATACAGATTGGATATTCCTCAGCTGTAAACATAAACGAAACAAAATAAAATAATAACTCTACAAAATACATTTAAAAATTAGTACGGGCTAGATATTGGTATATCTGATATCATTACATTTAGTCTGGGAATGTTAAAACAGTAAATACGTTAAGCTATAAATAACACTGGAAGAAATTGCAATGGTGCTGAAAAGAAAAATCTGCCAGATAAGGAAATAATAGTCCACTGGCATATATTCCAGAGAATTAATTGTCAATAATTAAAAAAAATTTCCTAAAGTTGTTAATGGTCCAAGCCATATACATGAAGTTGGTACGACAAAGGATAACACAAGTTAAAGAACAAATTAATTCTACAATTTAACTAAGCCTACGTAGGGTAAGCATATAAGTTAACTTGTCAGTTGTACCTGTTAACGCCTACTTCACAGCATTTAGCTTAGACACATCACTAGCCGTCCACACAGACATACCCTTACTGCTAACAAATTGGGATTTCTTACGGTTTATTCTGAAAAGACATTATACATTAAATTTCTGCTATATTTTCTCAGTATCCTCCAGCTATCTGCCTAAAGATTAGTTGAAATGATCCTGAATATGCCTACTGCAATGTACGGCGATACGTCTGTTCGGAAAACCAGCAAGACGTGGCTCCAGCCCGGAAGCCAAGATAATCAGACTTGTAGGACTGGTTGTTAATTGCACCCTGTAATGCAATGTTTTTGGGGACCTTCTCTTACAATTTTCTAGCTGCAGGGATCGGGGAGGGGTTATGTACTTGGTAAGATGATGTATCACTGCGCCGAGGAACTAGACAGCGTCACTGAAGATCTATCAGCGCTCAGAAGGCAACGGTGCTCNGTATCACTGCGCCGAGGAACTAGACAGCGTCACTGAAGATCTATCAGCGCTCAGAAGGCAACGGTGCTCCTAGTGGAGTGGCAATTCCTTCAGGTGTGAAGGAAGGCACTGAGGTGGAAGTTTGTGCTGATACTACGTCTTTAAAATAAAANGAGTGGCAATTCCTTCAGGTGTGAAGGAAGGCACTGAGGTGGAAGTTTGTGCTGATACTACGTCTTTAAAATAAAATGTTTGTAACTTTGACACTTTGAGGACGGTACATATATACTGACATTCAAGATATGCCTGAGGCTAGTTACCTACATCCACCATTACAGAAATATCAGTTCTGATGGTCCCAGTTAACTTTGTCTAAGGTACAGAATTTAAAATGCATAGTTTTAATTTGAGAAATTGTACAAATACTTCTAATTAAGAAACTTACTTTTAATCTGCTGTACTATTACTAGAAGATGGTGATAAATATAAGTGAAAAATACACTCGTGGGCAGATGAATGAAAGATACCGGCCGCGATGGCGAAGTGGCGCTGTGGTGGCCCCGTCGAATGAAATAGAGCCCAACCACGCATGACTGGAGTGTCGTCAAACATCATACTGACCGTTTGAGGAACAGTCGAACAAAGAGCAGGGAAGAAACAAGATCTCAGTGCATTTTATCGTGGCCATATCTTGGGGCCAGACTGAGGGGCACTTCATCTCCGACGTCATGCACACACTGGGATTCCCACGGCCCACCGATTCAAGAGTGTACTGTGAATTCATGGATTCCGCCAGGAACAACAGCCATGGCGTACAAAAAATGGATGACAGGGTTCGCCGTCGGCTAGCTCAGGTCAGTAACAGCGGATAGACAGTCCACAGTCCAGCAGATCACCCGCCAATTCAATACTGGATGACAATGACCTGTCAGGAGCCATGCCACACAGAACCATCTCTTCGCTATAATGTACAGAAGCCCTCGCCCCACTAGGGTACCTTTGCCCACCGCACATCACAAGACTCGACGATTAACGTAAGCGCGGGAACACCGCCTTTGGACACTCGACATGTGGAAAGGTCGCCTAGAGAGATGAGTCGATGTACACGTTGGTACACGCCGATGACAGTGTACGAGTGCGTCGCCAAGCACACGAAGCGATGGATCCTTCATGTCAACAGGGTACAGCTCAGGCCGGTGATGGTGGTATCTTCGTATGGGGACTGTTTACGTGGGATGAAATTGGTTCTCTGGTACACGTGCAGGGATCTGCTCTGGCAGATCATCTACACCCATTCCTGTGCCTACATCACCCTGCAGGATACCTGTACCTAAAGCAAGACAATGCACCAGCCCACTGCTCCATAATCGAGACTTGATGGTTGTATGAAAATTCCGCGTACTTGCGGTTGCTTGCCTGGTCTGTAGAGTTACCCGACCTCAATCCTGTCCTACACATCAAAAATGATTTCAAGAGGGATGCACGCGCCGTAAATACTGCTCCGACCGATCTGCTTGCATTATGGGAGGCTGTGAAGCGGTCATGGATTAGTATGGCTCCCGACCGCTTCCGGTGCCTTGCGAAGTTCATGCCACGCTGCATCACCGCAGTCTTCTGGGCGAAAGGGCGTGCTATAGACGCGACTAGGNCTGGGCGAAAGGGCGTGCTATAGACGCGACTAGGTAGGTACCTCTAATTCAACTCCTCAAGAGTATAAAACTAAAATCGTTAGTTTATTGTCTTCAAAAGAAATTTTTTTAATAATAGTGTAACCTCATCTACACTCAGGCTTTGGCCTAAAGTTTTAATATAAAGACAGAAAGCATAATTATACTTGTGGTCAGCAGTGGAGTGTGGCTGTTGCGGAGATTTTAACAAGCTAGGATTAAAGAACTTTAGTTTGTGGTTCCACCAATGAAAGAAGGGTTGTTTAGGGACTTTAGTGATTGATTAAGAAAACAAATTCTTTTGTGCCCTAATGAAGGCTCCTAAAATCATTAATGTAAGAGCGCAAAAACTTTGATATATGTAAGGAAAAAAAAAGCTTTATTGAAGGAAAGCTACTGATGTGCTGGACTGTGCGTTCTGTATACAACTGTGTGGACCTGTCATTATTGATGTGTGTTGTATTATTGAGAAGTAGAAGCTGCCTGTATGCAGTGCTTNAGGCTCCTAAAATCATTAATGTAAGAGCGCAAAAACTTTGATATATGTAAGGAAAAAAAAAGCTTTATTGAAGGAAGGCTACTGATGTGATGGACTGTGCGTTCTGTCTACAACTGTGTGGACCTGTCATTATTGATGTGTGTTGTATTATTGAGAAGTAGAAGCTGCCTGTATGCAGTGCTTGCTGCACGGCTGGAGTATATCCGACTTGGTATCAGCCTTTAAACATTTGGCTGATTAACTGAAGTTATTAACTCCAGCCCATTTCCCTTACTGCCATCTCTGAGCCAAACCTGATGTCCTTCCTCAAAATACTCTCTCACTCTGGTGGCATCTGCAACAATTAATCCAAAACTTGTGGTGCAGGTGGATGGAGTACCTAATGGAACTGCAGCAGTGAGCCAAATGGAGTGTTCAGGGTCCGAATGTGAAGTTGGATTCCCTAGTCCTGGTGAAGGATGATAATGTGCCACCATTATGTTGGAAACTTGCGCGAGTGAAACAACTGCCCTCAGGGTAGGACGGACTTGTACGGGTAGTTACTCTTCAGACAGCACGGGGAGAACTCAAGAGAGCTATTTCCCAACTTTGCCCACTCCCAGAAGAGTGAATCGTACGAGTTGATAGTTGACGATTCAAGGGGGCGGGATGTTCGTGCTAAGGAACAGAGGTGAGAAGTGCCCACCCCTGGCAATGAGGAACGCGAAGGCCAGATACAATAAGTGCTCACGCAGAATCGGGTTATCTGTGCAAGGAAGGTGCCAAGACAGAGCTGGCGTGCTACAGAACAGTACGAATAGAGACTCAATTGCGAGCAGACGTGCGTGTTACTGTAGGTTCCAGTGTTCAACCATGCAGCATTAAACAACTTGATAAAACTGAATATTTTGTTTTTATTATGTTGACAAACAGGCATTTTATCCTGTTTCTTCTAGATCAGGGGTGTCAAACTGGAATTGGTGTGTGGGCCATAAAAAGTAAACAAGAAAATATAACTGGCCGCGTATAGGAAAAGCAAAATATACTGTTGGGTTTTATATTAACATTTCATTATATTTTNAAGAAAATATAACTGGCCGCGTATAGGAAAAGCAAAATATACTGTTGGGTTTTATATTAACATTTCATTATATTTTTAATTTACACAGCGTAAAAAACAGGCACTATGAAATAAGGAAAGCATGCAGATATATATAAAATTCAACTAGAAGTCTGGTATCTGTTCTTGTCTACTACCAAATGTGGAAAATTGGGTGTCCTTTATTGGCTTCAGTGTACTCTCATNAAGAAAATATAACTGGCCGCGTATAGGAAAAGCAAAATATACTGTTGGGTTTTATATTAACATTTCATTATATTTTAAATTTACACAGCGTAAAAAACAGGCACTATGAAATTAGGAAAGCATGCAGATATATATAAAATTCAACTAGGAGTCTGGTATCTGTTCTTGTCTACTACCAAATGTGGAAAATTGGGTGTCCTTTATTGGCTTCAGAGTACTCTCATNGAGTCTGGTATCTGTTCTTGTCTACTACCAAATGTGGAAAATTGGGTGTCCTTTATTGGCTTCAGAGTACTCTCATTATGCTTTTCAATTGTCACATGACATTTTATTTCTCACATTGGATTTCCTCAGCTTTAGGTAAGAGAAAATATTTTTACAGTTGTAATTTTCGAAATTAGTCTGAGTGACTGTGCTGTCCACTATTCCCTGTGGTGCGCGCATAATATCACAATAGCAATGCCACTCGACATTTTTACGTTTAATTTACGAACACTCTAAACGCGTGTTGAATTTTAGTTTATCCCAAAAAATAAGCGGTGACGGCACAAATATGATCCAAGGGCCGCAAGTTTGGCNCGCGTGTTGAATTTTAGTTTATCCCAAAAAATAAGCGGTGACGGCACAAATATGATCCAAGGGCCGCAAGTTTGGCTGGCATGCCTGTTCTAGAAGAACGTAACCAATTCCACTTGAGGTCGATAACGAACTACTGTGCCACGAGAAAATATTCATGAGATAACGGAAGCTCCATAGTATTATGTAATTTCGGACGGTAAAAACTTGCTTGGGTATTTACAGAAAGTTACAAACAAAAATGTTTCAAGTGTTGCACATTTCCGGCTGAGANCGCGTGTTGAATTTCAGTTTATCCCAAAAAATAAGCGGTGACGGCACAAATATGATCCAAGGGCCGCAAGTTTGGCATGCCTGTTCTAGAAGAACGTAACCAATTCCACTTGAGGTCGATAACGAACTACTGTGCCACGAGAAAATATTCATGAGATAACGGAAGCTCCATAGTATTATGTAATTTCAGATGGTAAAAACTTGCTTGGGTATTTACAGAAAGTTACAAACAAAAATGTTTCAAGTGTTGCACATTTCCGGCTGAGAANGGTAAAAACTTGCTTGGGTATTTACAGAAAGTTACAAACAAAAATGTTTCAAGTGTTGCACATTTCCGGCTGAGAAAATGCCCGCTATCCCCTTGGCCAGCAGTAAAATCTAAAATGATACTTAGACGTAACATGCATGCGGATTCATCTTTAGACAAGCGTGACACTAGCGTGTTGTTAAAGTATTTTTATAAATATTCTCTAATATGAGTAAGTTAACACGTGAGCCAAGTTCGAGCTGTAAAATGGTACGATTATTAAGCCTTCGAGCTATATGAACATGAAATCAGCTTAAAGAAAATATTTCAATAAAAAGTGGTGCCATATTGCATTATGGTATAGTTAAACATACATAATTCGAAAGCTTGTTGCTTAATTTCCACAGTAGCACACATTGAAAAACTGGTTTTTTTCTGATCTGACAAGAGTTTCCACATTTCATATCCTTCGTAACTCTATCATTACACCTAACTATGTAAACAATATTTTTCAAAAGTGAATCCACTGTAAATAACTAGAATTCAATAAAAAAATATTTTAGAGTTAAAAATTGTATTATTATTCAGTTTAGCTACGTCACATAGGTTTATAAAACCATCAAACGAACTGCAATGATCATAAACAACTGTCGTAACGTCACAAAAAATGTTGCACACCTCTTTAATCCAGCTGACGGAATTTCGGGTTGGGTAAGCAAGCATAAACTGCAACGCTCTTTGGAGTAATTAAGCGAGGGTATTAATTAGCCCGATACAGATGGGCATGTTTAACACGTGCGTGTCGACGCTAGCCGACGCCATTCACAGTACGCGAGCTACTCGGGGGCCGATCCAGGGGATGATGGAATCGCATCGCGCCGTCAATTATTCACCCCCTTGCAGCTTTGAAGTGGTCTGGGTGGTGCGCGCTCGTGGGAAAAAAAANCGCATCGCGCCGTCAATTATTCACCCCCTTGCAGCTTTGAAGTGGTCTGGGTGGTGCGCGCTCGTGGGAAAAAAAAAATGGCGTTAATGGAGTCAGCCTTGTCCGCTGATTGCCTCTATGGCCAATATTGCCTGCAGAAATTAGTGGCGGATTCACTCTCGCGCCCGCAACATCATGACACGAAATCACTACCTGTACATTTACATCTGCATATGAGCCACTAAAAAAGTCGAAAACATTACATTAAAATTTTTTTTTTCATACTTACCTAAACAAATTGCTTTCTCACGCATACAATTAGTACTAAATTTCATGCGAAGACCACGTGACTGTATATAATTATTATTATTAGATTACATTAATGCTATACCTGTTCTCACTCTTTGGCCACAGGTGTAAATGTAACGGGATAAATTTTTTTTAAAGATCACTGCCTACGTCACTGGGAGTATGTAATTCTGTTAATGTAAAATGTGCATAATTACAAGCAGAAATATTTTTTCAGAAAGTCGATTTCAAGAGTGTTCTGTAAACATGAGATAGGTATAGCTAGTTAATTTTTTGTGTATCGATGTTGTGAATTCACAACGAGAATGTGCCTGGCATAAAGAATTTGAACAAGAGTCGCAGATTAATACCTGTGATGCCATCGCAACAGCGTGGAAGCTGCACGTGCATACATCTGGATGGTCNCTGTGATGCCATCGCAACAGCGTGGCAGCTGCACGTGCATACATCTGGATGGTCAGCGGCATAGCCCCATGTACACCATCCGCAGTTTCTTCCCATACTCTGTGTGTGTGTGTGTGTATATATATATATGTGTATGTATGCGTGTGAATGTGTATGAATGTGTGTGTATGAGTATGTGTGTGTATGTGTGTATATATATGTTTATGTATGTGTGTGTGTATGTATGTGTGTGTATGAGTATGTGTGTATGAGTATGTGTGTGTATGTGTGTATGTATGTGTGTGTGTGTATGTGTGTATGTATGTGTGTGTGTATGTATGTGTATGTAAATGTGTGTGTGTGTGGCTGTGTATGTGTGTGGGTGGGTATGTATGTGTATGTGAGATTAAGGTCTGAAACTACATTGAAATTTCAACCACAGAGTCATTGGCAAAACTTGTGGTTTCAGAGTACACACAAACACTATTTAACTAAAATTCTTCCTGGAGAAACGAGAAAAATGTATCCCCGTCCTTTGTTGCCACACTATAAAAAATTATAAATCGAAATTCTGTAAGTTATCCTAAATTTAAAATATCCTCCTTTTTGGAAGAAGGATGCATATTTTCTCAGTATTGTTGACATATTAAGTACTATGGCTGTTGTATAAGTCTGTTGTTTAAAATGAAAAAAAAAAACAACAAGAATTTTCTTTATTTTAAAAGTAAAGCTCTTAGATTATCGCGCATACACAAGTGCAGAAGATGCGATGAAGACAAGGAGAAATTATTTTTGTTAAATTAGTTATTTGCAGACTAGATTTTATGTGCGGCCTCAGCTAGCCTCTCTCGTGACTGGGGTTGTTCCATTTCACTTTAGACTTAGCATTAAAAAAATTCTAACTTCCAGGAAAATGAATTGAAAGTTTTACTTCTCAGCGCCAGACTAGCTCAGTGTTTTAAGAGTGATATTCTCGTTTTCAAGGTATCCGTGCTTAATATAATTCGGATTCAGTTCAACTTGATAAAAGTAATAATTTTGGCTCTGCTTCTTAATAAAATAGTTGTCAAACTTGNATTGTTTTACTTCTTAGCGCCAGACTAGCTCAGTGTTTTAAGAGTGATATTCTCGTTTTCAAGGTATCCGTGCTTAATATAATTCTGATTCAGTTCAACTTGATAAAAGTAATAATTTTGGCTCTGCTTCTTAATAATATAGTTGTCAAACTTAGCTGAATATAATTTAAGAAACGAAGAATTCTTGGCGGTAGTTCCAACTTATTCCCCTGGCAAGAGACGCGGGCGGCGACTGAAACAGGCCTACTTCTTCCTTAAGCCTGCCTCGCGTCTTCGTCTCCTTCGAGACGGCCTGTTCTCAGGTTCGAACTCGGGTCCTGGTTATATAATGCAATTAAAAACCCTGCTTACCAGACCCAAAACCACGTGGGCTAGTGTCCTGCCTTCGAACACTAAGATGGCTAAAAATTATTTTCAAACACATCATTAAATAACGCCGTCTACAACTGACCAATCACGAAAGAGCTAGAGGCAGATTTGCTCAACACCTCACTTAGTTACAATGGCAACGGATCAATAACTGCTCAAATGCAAGGGCCATATAAACACATTACCAATAAACACGTGTTTACGATAAAATAAAACAAAATTTAATGAGAAGTGACATCAAAAACAAATTAGCATAATTAATGTGCCAATGGAAAATAATATCTACGAAAATCATATTCCGTCTTAGGAAATACATACTTATGTAAATATTTAAGATTTGCACATAGCCCAATTTTACGACGTTATAATACTTACGTTGTATTTTTTTTGCTCTCGGCTTTTTAATGCACCAAAGTGTGAAATTTCGTATGTTTTTTTTTAATATTTACTTTCATAATATTTTTGCATCGTCACTTCACCAAAGCGTGGATAATGTAATCAAGCCTATGGCAATGTTAATTTTACACACGGTGGAAGAATACACGGTGTGCATAAAAGTAGATCTTAAGCACGGCAGCCTATATCACGGCTGCCGTGAGGAATAAAGTGAGGCGAAGAAGCTTGCAAAACTGAGAACTGTACAGTCAAAAACGTATTGAAAGTACGCTTTATTCGTTTCCGTGCCCGTGCGATTAGCACGCCTGCACTTCGCAGCAGCGATTCTCGTTCAATTTCCACCGGACACCGGTGCAAAGTTTCCTCATCCGGCTGGCGTTACCACTCGGCTCTTCGTCGCCACTGAACACAGTGTCTTCTCCACCCACACCTCACGTGTTCTCAAAGCCAGGGGAGTACATTTTTATCACTACAAGTCCCATATCTTTCCCTTGCATCGTCAATAGCCGGTGGAAAAACCGAGAAATATTTCGCATTAATTGTGTTAAAAACACCGCAGCTACTTGCTGTCTTTATTATTGGATAACGGTTTCTTACGGGGCATATGTTCGCATATTACCACAGTTAGATTATACCCAAATTTCTTACTGGTTCAGCGAAGCGAAATCCAATAATGAAAGAAAAACTGAAATACACACTGATCGGAAGCTTACAATCAGTCTGTTTTTCCTGCGATAAATTACCATCCCTCATCATCAATTAATATACATTTTTTTTTACTTATATTTTGTGTCGGTCATAATTCCATGATTGCGTTTTACACACGTCAATACAATAGACCAAACAGAAACGAACATCTCGAGGCGTTATTTAGTTGGGAACATCGAAGTAACGGATTCCACGATTGCGTTTTACACACGTCACCGCAATAGACTAAACGGAAATAAACATCTCGAGGCGTTATTTAGTTGGGAACACCGAAGTAAAGGAATCAGCGACGTCTTCGAGGCTTGTATCCTACGGCTGGGTAGTTACGTCCACGAGGACAGCAAGAAAGTTCCATCTCGACACAAAATGTTAAGAAAGTTTTAATGCGTTTTGCGGTCCCGTTGCGTGTTTCACAAACAGAAAGGGAAAGTTTTCTCCACAGTACGCAACTCTGCGGGAAAAGACTCGAGGCACTTCTCGCATCTTCAGTAAAATGTTCTCTCTTTTTAGCCGTTTTTCGCTCCTACGCTGTCGTTTCACAAAAATTCAAATGTCTACGGTTTTCGACTAAAGTTGAGTGAGAGAACATGCGTGGTGACAGAGATTATTATCATTGACAAATTTCGTACTTAGTGGACGGCTGTGTAGTGTAGGGCATACACGCTTCTTCTCAGCCAAATTATAACGGATAGGATAACTCATTCGTATAGCAAACTATAATTTAAAAAATATAAACAAAATAAATAAATTAAATTTTATTGGAACTATGTAACTAAAGCGAACTATAAAATAATAGCAAATATACATCCGTCTACCGTGTTTGACGCTTAGAGATCTATTCGTAGACTAGACTTTAATGAACGTGCGAGACGGCATCACAGTCACTTCTGTACTGTCGTAATGGCTTTAAGTTTCATAGTTTTTTTTTATGAATTTGTTGCATGGACGAAAACTGCTGAAAGGGAAATGAAAACTTTGGCAGAAAAAAAAATCCTATACGAATAAAATTTTATTTACTCCTTATATTTACATTAGTTCGGAAAGTGCGATATTGGTTTACAAACACGGCCGAGAAATAAGCGTATTGTCATGAAAGGACATTATGCGAACCACACAATTGACAGTCATTATTACCACTACTGGTCACAAGCTCGCTGTTAGCTCAAGGCGAGAGAGTTTTGGCCTTCAAAGACTATTCGATTTCACTCAATTTGCTATCAGTACTTCAGTAAAATATATATTCGACAATATCAAAAAGGTGATAATATCGATACTGTGAAAATTCTGAATAGGTAGACGTATTTATACTATTATCAGTGATATCGAGAGTATCTGTAGCATTTAAACTGTAAGTGGTATAACACTCTAGTGAATGCAAACGTACTATTTGGCGAGAACCAATACTTCGTAAGCAGTTTTTCTATCACCGTTAATATTTCATAAAATATATCAACGACGTACACATAACATTTGGTCCTTTATATGGATCACTCAGGCCATATTGATAATGCTGATAGTCTCGATAAAACCAAGACACTGGTATGTCGGTATTACATCGTCCACGTCAATAAAGTTGATAATACCGCGACACCTACGTACTAATGATAGGTACCAAAATTACACATTGCTCTACCGAGCGAGGTGGCATAGAGGTGTGTGTATTACTGGGCTCGCATTTGGGAGAACACGAGTTCGAATCCCTATCCGACAACGCTAGTTTTGATTTTCCACTGTTTCCCGAAATCTACACGTCATGACAGATCCCCCCCCCCTGCCAACCCTTGCAGTCCTGCTTGTCCGAGCAAGTTTGTTCGGTATGTAACGGACTAGCAGTCGACGAGACGCCAAGCTCTACCTACCTATTTATCGTCACGTATTTTGTTTGAGTATCGATGATCACGTTTACGTAGAAACACGTGCTAGAGGATACGTTCGGTGCGAGGGCTCAGCTCTGCGGGAGCTCCCATCCGATAGCAGGCCGAGCGTGTTTCGTCGGAAAGAAGACAGGCCTACAATGGCGTATCTGCTCGTTGTGCTAGCTCGAAGAACGTAGGCCTATACACCAATGCGAGAAGTGCACGAGTATGAGAAGACTAAAATATAATCTATTCGTATTTATCCACACTTTTCGAATCAAACCGTTGAAAGAAAAAATCACCCCATGTATGACGTGTTTGGTTTCTCCCTAAACATGGCATATGTCACAAGCGCTTTATATTTCTGTTTACATAAAAGTATCTTATTTTTCGTTAAATTGAAGTTTTAAATGCATTTTATTTATAAATTATGATATTTCATTTATAATAAACATGATTAAAACCGGCGAGAAAACACGTGTGTTTATTAGCGCCTAGTAAGAAATAGTTCTCTTGCAAAATATTATTACAGCTGATTGTGCACAAATTCGGTGCGTTGCCTTTTGGTGTAATTTCCTAGACTTAGTTATGCTAAATGCTTTTAGTTTGGCAACAAAAATTGTTCGCCACTAGGTAAGCACTTGTGTTGCATGTGTATCGGATTTTCTCTATTTTCTACGTTAAAAAAATTATTGCAATAATCATAAATAAAATATAAAATAATTTCGAGACTAAGTAAAATTTTTCTTTTCGTTATTCACGTAGCTTAAAGTTTTAATTGAAAGTGATATATTTGGATCACTACTCACCTAGTGGCGTAAATTTTCCCTATGCCAAACTCCCCCATAAGAAAATTCGTTTTGTTCCTAACCGGAGTAGAATTAACCTTGGTTAGGCTTAGTTTGCATGAGGCGGAGGAATATCCCGCAAGTTAAACTTTAGCAGAGCTTCGGAAAAGTGTGAAGTAACTGTTGGATTATAACAAGAAAATATGAAAAAGAAAATACTGGCGTGTTTCCCCAACTGAGGCAAAGTCGGGCATGGTTGAATGGAGGCTGGCACTAATCGGAGCAGGCCGCTCTAACGAAGGAACAGGCCTGACACCCCGGCCAGCTCCAGTAATGGATGTGGTGAGGTGGGATGGAGGTGGTGACGCAGCGGAATGACGACGGGGAGGAAACGGGAGAGCCCTGGGGAAACCCACAGGAGTGTCCACCACAATCGCACGTGCGAGACCGCCGCTCCCCGTTCAATCAGAATTGTTCCCACCCTTCGAGGCCTGGGATCGAACCAATGACGTCAACGGCTGGAAGCTAGTTGGGAAACCAACTGAGATCACCACCGTCCGTCCACAATAATAACAAGATTGTTCCAATGCATGTACGTATCTGAGAGGTCTGGTGGACTCCGGTCAGCTCGAGAGGGTGGAGAGAATATACACTGAAAAGCCAAAAAAAAAAACTGGTACACGTGCCTAATATCGTGTAGACCCCCCCCCCCCCCCTACACAGAAGTGCCACAATACGACGTGGCATGGACTCGACTAATGTCTGAAGGTATGCAGGAGGCAATTCACACCATGAATCCTGCAGGGCAGTCCACAAATCCAATCTGCGCCAATTTGAGAAAGGGTTGCACGTCTGTCACGTTTAATGATTCTCGTCAGTCGTCGTTTGTCCCGTACTTTCGCGTTCTTTTTCCGGCCACAGCGATGTCGATGTGGTGATGTTTTACCGGATTCCCGATATTGACGGTACACTCGCGAAATGGTCGTACGCGAACATCCATATGTTATCGCTACCTCGGAGATGCTATGTCCCATCTCTCGTGCGCCGACTGTAACACCACGTTCAAACTCACTTAAATCTTGATAACTTGCCGTTGTAGCAGCAGTAACCGATCTAGCTGCCACCGCATCGCGTTAATCTGATTGGTTCCATACCTCTGTTATTTGCATACGCACGCCTATACCATTTTTTTTGGCTCTTCAGTGTAAAACAAATTACTTCCTGCCCTGCTCTTGATAAGAAGTCACACTCACGTGACGAGGAGGCCGGACCAGTGATGGTTTACGCACAGCATGCGGCAGCTATAGATGTCTAGCCTATAAACGCATTGCTAGGAGCCCATTTTAACACACATACATAGGCTTTCCACGATAAAGGCAGCACTTTTGAGGCCCTGGTTACTTTTATCCTATCAGCCATTTTTATGCTTCCACCACTTTTTTTAAATAAATATTTTCATGTAAGTAATAAACACAGTGTATATATTTCACTGGACTCGAAATTTAACGTCTACAATAAAATATATGCATTGATTATTATTCCAAATGTGAGGGCGTCAAAAAGTGCTTACTTGACCTTGAATAGCCTATACCGCTCGGGTTCTATCTTCTCTGTCGCACTGGGAGAGAAATTAAAACATACCTAAATGCTGTTCACGATTATCTGAGGGTTTTTGAAATCAACATTTTGGAAAATGTCGCTACTCCTAGCTGCATATGTTTTAACTGCTAAATTGACTCGCATGCGTCCAGTATAATTGGTACCAACGGAGAGGAAGTAGTTCTTCCTCTTAAAGTAAATTTAACGTTTTAGTTAAACGTTTGGGAAAAATGAAACTATTTTTTTCTTTCTGTCTTTTTAATGAATATAAGAATGAGCCAATTTGTAAAATAATTACCGTTCTAATAATTCTACATTTTTACTTGACTAACGTATTAATAAAGTGACCAGGTCCGCGGCAATGATAATTTCACATATGGTGGAAGGATTCACAGTGTGCATACAAGTATATCCTAACCAAGGCTTTTAAATGTGCTCAGTTCACTGTGAGATATCTTTACAAAGGAAAATGAGACACGGCTATTTATGATAATAATGAAATTTAGTACCGCTTCGACAAGGACAGATAATAAGTCAACGTGAGTTGCCGGGATCATGAAACGCAATGTATTAAAATCGTGTGCTTCCACATTACACATGAGCAAATATTTCGTTTTGAAATCTAGTGGCGTTTAAATTCGATGAAGTAATTACTGAGTTATGCCGTTATTAGTTAGGTGGTAACGAAAAAACATAATGATGAATTATCTTTTTCTGTTCGCATTGAAACAACAAAGAACTGCGGTAGTCATCGTATATTCCCTTTATTGACTTAAAAAAGACAAAGCTTACAAGAACTACTTGACATAATTGCAACCTACTACTATGCAAATAAGTCATGAAAACAAACAACCTCAAAACTCAAAACAGTTCTTTAATTACAAACAGATATTAAAGAAGAAAAATGTACATAGATACGAGTGAGTCAGTTGTAGAAAAGCTACCCTAATATATGATAAAGTAAAATTTTAAAAAATATGAAAAGGAAGAATAAATATACGAAGGAAAAATTAGCATGCAACATAAATATATTCCACACATTTTGGGATTCATGACATTTTAAGTTTTTTTATTATAATTTATGGTCCGTTTTCGACGCCTGTTTTTACTAATTTCCAGATATTTATTCTTCAGTATTTGCTTGTAACTGGAGGAATTTGTTCAGCCTTTCTGTTGTGTTACAAAGTTATTTTTGTAGGAAATATTTCCTCCTTAATCTGTGTTGCTGTTGTTCAATTGGTCCTATCTTACTATTTTCTTTTGTTATTAAATGCAACGAAAAATCTCTAAATAACTTTGAAATATAATTAGTTTACGTTATTCCTCTAACACTTGAAAACTGCACTTTTGAGCGTGAATTATTTAAACATTATGCATAATTGTATATTATGTAAACGACATTGGATTGATTTAATGTCCCCGCTTTTATGACGGTTGCATATCGAGGGAAGGGGACTTAAATTCCGCTTTCTAAGCTTTCGTTTAAAAATTAGTAAAAATGGCGCTGTCATACAAGGCTCGCGTGAATTCGAACATGTGACCTTGAAGAGGGACGATAACATCTTATCGACGTTAGCTAAGTATGTATCCTGTAATATTTGACTGCGGCCCCTTCGGAATTCTGTTTTTCCTGCTTTTGGCACTGAATTTTTACAAACAAACTCCTTTCTAGACAGCAGAATCTCTTGTGAAAGAGAGAGGCAGACATAGTAAATATTTAAGAAGTGTTTACCAATAAAAAAACAAGGAAAGAAGGGTAGATGCTTCAGCTCTGATTTATTTATACTTACCGTTAACTATTAACCATTGCCGTAGGTAAGAGTAGCACTGGGAATATTCGTTACCTCCATTATTTACTTCAAGCAGAACGTGCCGTTGAATCGTCATTTTGTATTACAAAAAGGCAGAAATAAAATCAATAGCATTAATTGGCTGTGAACCGTAAAAAGGGACCATAAACGACAGAAAATATTTTAAAAAAAATTAATATAGCTCTTTATGGTCAATGTAGCCTGATTAGGAAAATACGATAGCGTATATAATATTATTTAAAGTAAAGCTTTCAATCAGAAAAGGTTTTGTAAAAAGTAGTACAGTTCTGCGTAACTGTGCATTGTAAATTATCTTGGCTGTATTGACTTCAGTTACTGAATTCATGTCTAATTATCCAATCAACGTTTCTTGATCTCTACTTGAAAATAACATGACATTTATATGCGCTGATTTAATTCATTATTTTGAAACTGTGCATAATATGATTTTATTACGCTTTGGACAAACATATATTCGACATCATAGTACGTAGTAATAGAATATAATCTCACCTTACCTCTATGTTATAAACCACAGTTTTAGCAGAATTGTATGTTACACAGAATATACTTAAAGAGCAATATTTTCTCGTTGATTGATAAAATAAAAATTTCAATGTGTTTGCTATTACTGGTGCTAATGTATGAACTGTAGTATTGATCATGTTGATAATATTTACAGATTCTAACCGATTTGTGTAGTTTCCCTGCCCCTAATTGTTTAGTATATATATTTTGATATGATCATTAATTAAATGGGAAATATGCTATGCCAATCCGTTTGCTAACATATTTGAAATAATCTCATATAAATAAATGTCAGTGTAACAGAACCCATAATGTACAGTGTGAGCTCACGTGTAAGCTATGGTTGTCAACTGTCCCGTAATGTACAGGACTTCACATATCCTGGGCTTGAAATAATTATCCCGTATGGACGTTAGACGGGACATCATACAGTCCGAATCTCAGACTTCTTTGAAAATAAACCGAGTATTAATAAACATAGGATCAGCAATTTACCACTGCCGCGAATGCAGGTATATTTACTTTGATGCTGTAACACAAAGTCCACAGATAGTTGCAATAGACGCCGATAGGTGGCGTTAGTCGACAAGTGCGTTCGTAGAAGTAGTACTTGTCGAGATGCACGCAGTTTTTCTCTTAAAGTGTGTGTTAGTGACGTCTGGTTTAAAACCGATTAAATCAGAACTTCAAATAACACTGAATTATAACTTTTGTTGTATAAGGTGAGAGAAAATGTTGACTGGTTTTTATACTGATTTTTTGCACGTTACAGATAGTATTTTTGACTGGTATAACAATCTTCCTTGATCACAAGATTCCCGCCCCCCTCTCTACTAGTACTTCTCTACCCACTAATATAGAAAGTGTTTCCTACCTATCTGTCTCCTGTAGCATTTTCTATTAAAGTATGTAACAATTACAATTATTTCGTGTCTAAAGGGTTTTTACGGTGTCTATGCCAGTTTTTAACTTCCTCTACTTAGGTATAGTAGCATAACTATAAGTACACCCAGTGAGGTTGTCATGGCCAAAACGAGGCCATGGCAACCGAAACCCTTGCCGCCGCGATGCATGTCTCCTTGCATGAATCCCTTCCGTTGTAGGAGTATGGGACATAGCCCTGAGACGCACTTAGCTCCCGTTCCTACCGCGGAATCACGCCTAACACTTAGTTTTAGAGTAGGTTAGGAAAAAAAATATTCCTCGATCATTTCTTGTGCGTCAGATGTCGTGTGTCGAAATGTCGGAAGCGATCCTCGTGGTAAATATGAAAAATGTTTGTAACTCCAATGTAGGCTTCATTTATATTTTGCAATACGAATATACGAAGAAAGCAACTAAATGTTTTAAAATGAGAGGCGGGGTGGATTGCGTGGGCAGAGCTTCGTTGCTGTTAGGAAAACTGGGAAACTGAGTGTATTCACACATCTGCGTTGTCTGGTAAATTAAACATGCCTGGAGTCGTACTCCATATGTGAATGAACCGCAGTGTGGGATGCGCCACACCGTTGGAGTGCCAGTCCCTTTAACATTTTTTCCCCGCGCTGCGGTCTCGACTGCGTCGTGGGCGTCCATGTCAAGTTACTGTATTTTTTTTTTGTTGGAAATAGGTGTGTAGCAGGTGGCGTGGCGCCAGGGGGAGCCACGCCGAGCAGCGCCGCCCGCAGCGCGCGCGTGGGCGGGGATTCTGCGCACGACACCTCGCTTCGCGTCCCGCCGACAAACGAACACCGACAGCCAGGCCGCTGAAAGAGAATCCCTTAATGCACCTGGGGTCTCGTCGTTGTGGAAATTATGGTTGTTACACATTTGACGTTTCTGACCAACGCCGTTTGATTTCTAAAGGTTGTAACACATTCAGCAAAAAAATACGTATTTTAAAAATTTTATTGTTAACGTAAAATTAAAGGGGAACATTTTTTTACTTTTAATAAATTTTTTGATCTTACAGACTGTAATCCAGACCAGCTACTATAAACTCAAAAAGAGAAAAACATTTACACACCTTAACATTCTTGATAACCCTCCTAACTTTTTATATGACAGTAAATTATATGAAAGTGTCTGGTTTGTGCGAGAAACTGGTTGCCTCAAAAATCTATCCTAAAGTAAGCTACGTTAGAGATAAATAATTGTTTTACAAATATATGCCAATAGTTAAAATATTTTAACATGTATTAAACAGTAATTTAGTAAACTAATTATAAATGTAACCAAAGTTTTTGAGGTTATCGCTTCCTAATTCGTATACCTAAAGGAAAAGTAAAGCGAATTCAGTCTGCCCCGTGATGATTGTTCTGAAGAGCAAGCAACAGTAGTCCACGTATTATTAAACTTCAAAATGATTCCGACATATTCGCCATTATCGACATGTGACGTATTTCTGTCAAATTATCTCTGTCTATAAATACCCGCGACTGCTCTCTTAGAAACTATTTTAAAGTAAAGCATGTATGCCTGAGTGAAATTCAGCACCACTGACTTCCAGCGAACCCGCTTAAACTGTTCAGCATTTACTGTAATAACGTAAATAACTCAAAATTTTGGAAATTCTTAGCGAATAATGCTAATTACGTATACGGTATGTATATCAAGCAATTATTTTGTTAAAAAATGTTGGAGGATGGGGGAATAAAAAAAATAAATAAAAGTGTACATAAAATGCTTAAACAATAGGTTTAATATTTAAATGCTCTTTCCATAAAATAAAAATTTAAGGATAAAATGTTTTCTCTTACATTAAATGAAATTCAAAACATTAGTGCAGAAGCATAACCATTAAGTCGTAATATTTTTTTTTAAATTATATAATGATGTAATGAACAGGTGAGACCAAATAGTTTTATTAACTCATATAAATTAATACAAGATTAATTAAGCTTTCTGTCAAGGAATCTCGAGTATATTTAATGTCAAGGATAATAAAACAGCAACAGCACGACATAACGTCCAGTAACAAAGATAAAAATTTTAGCATAAAAAATATTAAGGTCTTAGCAAAAGTGGAAGTCAACGTGTCTTAGCAGAGAAAAATTTCATAAATCATTCGAATTAATTGATAAACTCCCAACAAAATAAAGTAGCTTACAAAACGCTCGGATTTATTAAAATGATACGTAAGTTAACTGGTGTAACTAAGACGTATAATTATGGAGCTAGGATAAGGGAAACATTTAAATACTGCGGGTTGAATATTGTAAGTTGTTTATTTCTGAAATCGTATTGATACAGAAATAAATGTATACATAAATGAGTCAACTTTTGTAAGTTATCCTACTTATATTTTAAAGTTTATAAATGTACTGGCCACAAATAAATTAATAATGTGCCCATGCAATAATAAAAAAGTTAAATGAATTCTCGTTGTGATCTGAGTGTGTGTGTTTTTATCTAAAGCTGCGTGAGCAAGCGAGCAACACTGCAATATGATTTCCAGCGCCCAGTCGCATACGAGATAGCGAAATCACTCGGTTCCAACCACCAGGCTTCCATTCCGAGAGCTGAAATCGCACGGTAGCAGACTCGAATGGGTCCAGCACACGGTATAACAACTGGCTACTCGCATGGAAACTCCAGCATAAGGCCCCAGACTCGTCATTTGTCAACGGAAAAATCATGCTCCACACACAAGCATTTAAAGCTCATCGTCCGAAATCGTCCCTGTAAAGTGGAAGTATTTTAGTCTTCTATATTTCTCATAAATATCGATTTAAGTGTAAGCTATTCAACTCTAGTTCCGTATAGTGCATAAAATTTTTTTATACGGTGTTTCACCCCACACGTTGAGAAAGAATGCATCTTATTCTACAGATAAGTAGTTGTTAACTGTTAAATTAATTTGGTTAGCTGAATATTAAGGCACCCGTCTACCTGGCGCTTGCGCTGCGTTGCAGTGTGTTCGAAATACACATTTTTCAACGAAACTATTAAGCTTGCGTCCAACGTACTGATCTACTTCAGACGAGAGCTGTTAAGTACTTTCAAAATATCACGTACGTTAGAAATATCAATTGAGAGTACTCCAAAACCGCTAATAACGGCCTTTCCACGGCGCTGTAGCTCAAAATGCACGCATCAGATACATACAAAACTACTATAGGGGCCTGCACTGAACCTTCCTAAAGACTTCCCACTAATAAAATAATATGGTCACCGCTGAAAGTCCCATAGGTACACGCAGCACGACGAGAACACTGCACGCCAGTTCAGAGCCTTGCGCTTAGCGGCGATGGCGTACTTGATGCACGTGGCAGTGTCGCCCTTATCGCTCCGGCGCTTCTCGGCCTAAACGTGGGAAAAAGTTCCAGGTAGACGGGGGCCTTAATGTAATTTTGAGTATCGTGCAACTACTTGTGGATTTGTCTCTTTTGAAAGGAGGGAGACCCCTCAAAGCACCTTTTTGTAGGAGAGCAAAACTTATCATTCATGCCATATTTATCAGAACGATGCTAGTACACGAGGTACTGGATTAACCTAGACAGCGAACACACATATAATACTTTATTGCTGGCTGCCACATCTTATTGGTAGCCGATTATTTAGCAAAAATCTAGTCTCCTACAATGTTAAAAAATTTTCTTCCTGACTTTCGTAAAACTGCAATAAAATTTTCACTGAAATCGGTATAAACAAAAGTTAGTTTAGTTCCCACTTCGTTATTTTCAACTTCCAATATTAATCAAGATAGTATGTGGAAATAAACCAAGCTTAGTAATAAAAAAAAAACCTTTCTAAAAATATTTAAAGTTAATTTTTGCATTCATCGTAACACTCTAGAAGCAACAAGTGCATTTTTAGCTTCTAAAATACTATTTCAAATATCCCACAGCGTAGATGTCGTGCATAAAATTTCCTAAATGTAATTTTCGTTTGCGTTTGCGTGTGGTTTACATAAAGTACGGCGAATATCTTTAAACAACTGAAACACAAGCGAAGGTGTTAAGCTTCCTGTAAAAGTGTGTGTGCACAATTAAAACTGATAGTGTGTGCTGCGTCGCAAAATTGGCATTGTTTGTACTTGGCACTTTGCAATATCTAACATGGTATATGTGCTATGCAATTCTTCACTTATTTTTCAAGGTCAAGAAGCGAGGGAGCGATACGGGTGACGCTAACACACACCCCTAGCGTCTCATCGCCCCTACGCGCAAAGCATGCTGTGTCCCCGTCAGAATGCTTTACTCAGCAAAGTAGATCTGTAACAGCGGGAGTTTGTTACACGCGATGAAGTCCATGTATTAAACTACGCCCGTAGGGTTGTGCTTTTCTCTTACCGCTTAAGGAAATTGCATAGTCTAGCTTTAAAAATGCGATATTTTAACTTTTTTCACGATTTTTGTTTTCTCCGTGAGTACACTTAAACTGATAAAAGTGGAGCGCCATGGGCACAGATATTTCTTTTCTTCGGGCTTTTCCTGCAGAAAGTCGTATTTCCAGAACATTTATCTATCGATATACGTGAACTCGCGCAAACAAAGATTTTCACAGAAAATGTTTCCGTACATAAGTCCCCTTAATACTCGAGCAGTCGACTTTAACCGGCGTATGTCAAACTCGGAGTAACGCATAGAAATTATGTTATTATGTAAGAAAAATGCTTCTGGTGCAGATGTGGTGACGTAGCGAAGCTGCCACTTGACGATCGAAGGCGAACAAGGAAGCCACTGGCTTTTTAGAGTGAGTCGGACATCCTCTTGATAGGGGCCACGGTGACAGAGTGGTTAGACTACTCGCCTCCCGCCAAGGTGAACCGGGTTCAATCCCCGGTCGGATGATGCCACTGGTCGGCGGGTTTTCTCGGGAATCTCCCGTTTTACTTCATTCACTCACCTCCTCTTGATGGTTTATACGTTTATAGGGGTATAATCCAAAATAGGTAATATGTGTAGTTACTTTACGCGTCTATTGCTCCCAACACAATCTTACTTGGAGTCCGAACGGCTAAAATATTGGGCAATGAGTACGCCATCAACCCTGCCTATCGAAGTACTATTATCAGGCCTCTCTCAAACTCCATCACTATTTCGTGGGAATTTCTCGTGCTTCTTCTAGGTAGCCAATGTCTGTATGTGGCGTGTCACTTCACGTGCTATGTTCTGAGGACTCTTTACAAAAGCCAAATGTAAAGCGACGAGAGCAACTACCGCGATCCGTACGTGAGTGCACTTGTGTGAAACGCTCATGCCGTTTGTAGATGTGCCTCTTCAACAACCTTCACGATTACTTAACTACGCAATACATTTGCATACTTCTTTTCGGCGAAAGACGTTATGCTAATTTAATGTGTAGAAGAAAAGAGATTTTCGTGCATGTTAGTGTAGTAATATTCTTCAACGTTGCCTCCTCTACCTCGTGTTGCTTTTCTGTTGATGACAGCTATCTATAATGTGCACGCTGAAATACAAAAAAAAAAAAATTCTATAACCCCCTATGGTCAGGAAATACTTATCCTAATTTTCTGCGAGCGTCTCTGTAAGGACTTTAGCCAAAGTTCACTTTTGATTAAACATATTAACGGACAGGAAATTGTTTTTGAAGATTCACTATCAATTTACTCGGTTTGCCGTGAACCTGCTTATCCCTAGATGCTGTGCAATTTTGAACGTAGCCCCTGTTTCCAGACATTCCACGTCGGAAATGATGCGCATCCCAGATTTTGTTTCTGTACTGGATTTTGCCCTGCCTAGTTAATCAATTCGCTTGGCTAGCGAATAAAAGCCTCGGTATCTCCTTAGTTTTGCAGCGTGGCTATTTTTCACACACACACACACACACACACACACACACACACACACACACACACACACACA
>NQII01000150.1:752614-787709 GCA_002778355.1 Clitarchus hookeri | reverse complement strand
CTGTGCCGGTTTTTCCCTTTCTCTTCTAGATGTAGTTAGTTAACTATAAGTACACTAGGGAGGTTTCTCATGGCCTAACTCGGCCATGGGAAACCCAATCTCTCTTTGCCGCGATGCACGTCTCCTTGCATGTTTTTCCTTCCCTTGTAAGCGTAAGGGGTTAGCCCTGAGACGCAATAATCCCGTTCCTACCGCGGACTAACATATAACACTTAGTTTTAGAGTAGGTTAGAAAAAAAAAACAGCGACGTATTTAGTTCTCTCCCACCATACCGGTATTTACAGTGCACCCGACGTCCTTTTGATTGCTCGTACACTAGGCATGCACGCCCGAAAAACCACATGTTTCGTTGATTTCCTTTTAATTGTGGTAAGAAAATCACGTTTGTGATAAATTTTTCATTGCGAGTAAACTACGCATGTCACAAACCATATGCTTAGATGATTAACTTTATTGTGCGTAAACTGTGCACGCCAGAGCAAAATTGTCTTGGTAAATGTTGTTTCCTGTCTGACTATTTATCCAACGATTCCTTATGAGACCCACATTCCCATTGTAAACTTCAAAGCTCACCCACCATACACCATACCCCTACCACCATTATGTTTGGATGGAATGGGATTACTACCGTTCGATGCTTCATATAGGGTATAGATATCACACTTTTGTCGCGAACCCCCGGTGTCGTGTTGTTTCCGAGAAAAAAAAGGTTTATACGGGTGCTGTGAATCATCCCGTATAACCACCAATATTCTACCCTCTTAAATGATAATCCAGAATTTGATGGAAAAATCTTGGGGGGGNTGAGGCAAAAAAATAATATTTTAAGGGAAATAAGGAAACTTTGGAGGGAAAAAATAAATTTTTGAAGGAATGAAGGAAACTTTTAAGGGTAAAATAGTAAATTTCAGTGGGAAAACGGTAAATTCTAAGGGACTATGGAAAATTTTAAAGAAAGAAAAGGAAATTCCAAGATGGTGAATCCCGTGAGCTGCCTCGCTGCATAACCCTCTGTGGAGCTCTCTGGCTAGATGAATCAACCAAGGACATCATACACGTGACTATTTTTCAAAGGTTCGATTAATAATAGACTACTTTATACCCGTATATCAGACGAACCGCCACGCAATTTCGCATATATGAATATATACACTTTGTTTATTTTTAATAACAGACAGTGCACATGGCAGTCGTCGGTACATTGAATAATGTCGGTAATTTTTGGCCGAAGATTCAGTTACCACCTGTGTATGCCCACGCCAAATAATTATCTATTTAAGCCCTCCGTGCACGGGACAGTATTTTGAGTGATTTTTCATGTAATATTACTAGAGAGTTCCACAGAGTTTGAGACCGAGAAGCGCGGATGCGATAAGGGCGACACTGCCACGCGCATCAAGTGCCCCATCGCCGCNACATTTCAGTGGGAAAACGGTAAATTCTAAGGGACTATGGAAAATTTTAAAGAAAGAAAAGGAAATTCCAAGATGGTGAATCCCGTGAGCTGCCTCGCTGCATAACCCTCTGGGGAGCTCTCTGGCTAGATGAATCAACCAAGGACATCATACACGTGACTATTTTTCAAAGGTTCGATTAATAATAGACTACTTTATACGCGTATATCAGACGAACCGCCACGCAATTTCGCATATATGAATATATACACTTTGTTTATTTTTAATAACAGACAGTGCACATGGCAGTCGTCGGTACATTGAATAATGTCGGTAATTTTTGGCCGAAGATTCAGTTACCACCTGTGTATGCCCACGCCAAATAATTATCTATTTAAGCCCTCCGTGCACGGGACAGTATTTTGAGTGATTTTTCATGTAATATTACTAGAGAGTTCCACAGAGTTTGAGACCGAGAAGCGCGGATGCGATAAGGGCGACACTGCCACGCGCATCAAGTGCCCCATCGCCGCTAAGCGCAAGGCTCTGAACTGTCGTGCAGTGTTCTCGTCGTGCTGCGTGTACCTATTGGACTTTCAGCGGTGACCATATTATTTTATTAGTGGAAAGTCTTTAGGAAGTTTCAGTGCAGGCCCCTATAGTAGTTTTGTATGTATCTGATGCGTGCATTTTGAGCTACAGCGCCTTGGAAAGGCCGTTTTTTAGCGGTTTTGGAGTACTCTGGATTGATGTTTCTAACGTACGTGATATTTTGAAAGTACTTAACATCTCCTGTCTGAAGAGTGTGTTCTTTTCGTAGATCAGCACGTTGGACGCACGCTTAATAGTTTCGTAGAAAAGCGTGTATTTCGAACACTCTGCAACGCAGTTCAAGCGCCAGGTAGACGGGCGCCTTAAGTATACAGTGACGAGAGAGTGAGAAGCTCGTAGAGGCGACTCGCTAGCTCACGGGCGGAGTCTCGACTTGTGTTGCCGGTTGCATGCGCGGGCCCGGGCAGGCGCGCGGGGGCCGACCGCCCTAGCCCCAATCGGAAATTTGATTACAGCGGCGAAGCTGGGGGAGTGGCTGGCTTGCACCCGGGCGCTCCGCCGCGCCGGCTGCATACAAATGGCGGGGCGGCCCCGGGGGTTGAGGCTCGGCCCGCAGCTGGCTCCGGAGACACGGGCGAAGGAAGCCGTTAAGGGGAGAGATCCAGCACCTACTGATCTTAAGGTGGCCCGCCTGGTTGAAGAGATTTCGCACGCCTGAGGCCTACAAGCATGGGAGCGCTAGGATCGACGAAGACATGAGCATCAACTCTCTCGTCGCTTCTACGCGCAAAGCACTGAATTGGCGTGTAATCTTGCCGTCGATAACGCATCTTTATTAGTCTTTCAGCGGAGACCCTACCATTTTATGACGTAATAATCAAAATAAAACGTTTTACGCACGTCCCTATTCCTTTCTTAAAGTTTTGTACCAGGAATTTGAGCCATTTTCACCAGCACAGAAACAGTTTTTAGAGATAAATGGAGTAACTGAAAAAGTATACAGACGCGTAACGTTTCTTAGATGCTATTCGTAAGTAGATCTTACTCAGACACGTTGGACGGTTTTTTTAATAAAACATTTTCTGCTGGAGTTCTGCACACGGCTCGGCGGCCTACCAGGCGGCCACCTTAACTGATGTTCGACCTACATGTCGCAACCCCGGCCTTAAACTATCCTTGCGGCAGCGTCACAGAAATTATTGGATAATGATGAGTAAGTACTGTCTGGATGTCCAAACTTCGGTAACTTTTTCTTAGCGTCTCAGTGGCTGAGTTGAGAGATTTGGGCGGCCCTTAACAACGAGGTCTTACGAGCCAATGAGGGTGAAATGACGTGAGAATGGATTGATTGGATTTATAATTTTGTTTATTTACAGTAAACACAGTGAAATGACTGAAACAACAATAACAACACAATGGTAACAATCCACAACACACCAGCCAAAATAATAGGCTCGTCTGTTGTTACTGAAGTAGGCAGACCGTAAATAAAAGTACAATGTAACGTCAGGGCGTACTGTATCATAAAATTGAACATTGTAAGCATATGGGGAAACTAAACAAAACCCCAAAAAGGACAATGAAACAGTACTAAAATATATTGGCATAAAGAAAAACTAACTAAAAATATATTCTAAATAGAGGGTACGTAATATGGCTAGTGATGTTAATGTATCAATTATTTAATTAAAAATATAGTTAAAAAGAGGTAATGTAAGGATCTGAATGAACAATGACAGGGAACCAACACTGAACAGAAACATCACACGAGTACAATAAGCACGCAGCCTCATTGCAGCGACAATGAACGAATATTGGGTATTAAAATGCAATAACACCGGGAAAAAAAGATGGAAGGTATCAATAAAACAAGATAGTTGTATGGGGAGAAGGATAATAGAGCAGCGCCGATATGAAGGGTGGGGGAGGGCGAAACAGGAGATCCCCGAGAAAACCCGTTAACCAACGACATCTTCCGGTACGATACCCATTCGCGAATATCCCGGCCGGGGATTGAACCCGGTTCGCCTTGGCGGGAGGCGAGCAGTCTAACTGCTCAGCCGTCGTGGCCCCTAGTCTCAGTGGCGTTCAATGTTATGATATAAAGGTTGTTCCCGATAATGTGAGCACTTTTGAAATCAAGCTTTGAAAAATATCACTGTCCCAAATTGCATATATTTTTAACGGGAACACTGAATTGTATGCGGCCAGTAAAGTTGGTAACTACGGCTGAAAAGTAGTTCCACGTTTTAAAGTTGAATTAAACATTTATCTATAATGAAATCATTTTTTTGCTTTCTTTTTAAAATGTGTATTTGAGTGAAAGAATATCCAAATTGTCAACATAATTGCTTTTCTAATAATTTGACAGTTTCACCTGACCTAGGCATGAATAAAGCAGTAAGGCCCATTGCAATGCTGATTTTACTGATGGCAGAAGAATACATAATGTGCATACAAGTAGATCTTGTGCGGGGCTTTTAAAAATACTCTGTTTACTGTGAACAGCGTAGAGTTTAAATATACTTTACTTTCTTTTATGAATAAAGTCTAATATCAGTCTGCAAGTTGTCTCCTACCTACGAGCGGGGTCGAAACGAATGAGCCTAGGCCGATGCTAACTGAGTTCAGCTGTCGTACCCAAAGGAGAATCAATGACGTGAGAGATTAGATAGGTAGGGGAGTGATGGCTGAATGAAAATACGGGAAGAAACGGGGATATCCCCAGAAAAATCCCACGCTAAGGCAGTGCCTGCCACACTTATTTCAAAAGAATCACTGGCTGTATAGTTTCTGCTCTCTAGGCCCCGAGATCGATCCGGGAACCTATAACTTTTCCAATGGCCTACTTAAGGTCGCGGCATGTGTAGGCCCATAAACTGATCGCAGATATTCAGTCGTAAAGTTGTCATTTAAAAACCGTTCAAAGTTTTTGAGCGTTATACTCGTATGCTTACGAATGGCACTTAAGGAATTTCTCACGCCAAAATTTGTTTTTATTTTTTTTTAAATTTTTAGTTCTTTCATGTGTGTTCGGTAAAGTGAGAAGATTATTACGAGTTTTTCACAAACATTTTTAAGCATTTAACTCCCAGTACGGCTACTTAACACAGCACGGGGCCATACAGCATACCAAAGTCTTACGACCACAAAAGAACAGGGCCACCTCTAAAAATTTTTACAGAGGCGAGTCGGCGAGAGAGAAACTGCACGCCAGTCACTGCTCTGAGCGTGAAGGGGACCACAAGGAGGATGCGTCTACGTAGGTCGCTTTAGCACTCCCGCGCTTCTAGGCCTCCGACACGCAAAATACTTCCTGTCAGATGGCGGCCTTAAGTAATGTTTTCAGGCTACTTAATACGTATCTTTCCCCCACGTTTGATCAAAACGCTCACGGGTCTGTATAAATATTGAGGAAAAAACAACTCCTCATATCTGTACGCTTAACAGGCTATCAAAAAAAAAAAAATATTATACATAAAAGTGGAAATAATTTACACCAGTTTTAATTGAAACGTAAATATGTTGGCAAGAAAAAATTACTATTTAAGGTACCGAAACTCTATTTAACATTATTTTACACAATTATTATATCTTACTAGTCAGTACCATCACTTCTCCTTCATCTTTATTTTTAGTGCATATTACGCATGGTTTCATTCTAAATGTGTTGATACCGTAAATAGACTATGGTAACTACCTGCTGATCCGTACTTGGGTCGGCACATTTGAAGTATTATACAGTTTTATATACCCGCGTAGTCATGATATTCGCAAGCATACGAAGAAAATTATTCTCGAAGTTATTGTTAAGAGCATTGAGTGTTGAAGGTTAACATTTATGGAGAAGCAGAAAAACCTGCAAATACAGTAGCGATGGACGTACTGACAAGGAGTATGCGTGTCTCAAGACTTCAACATTTTAGGAATTATGTACTGTTTTTCTAGCAATTAATATACGTGAAAATGTGTTGAAGTGCATCAACAATATATAACTGCTACGCTGAGAAAATTTCCTAATATTGGTGGGCATTTTTACGGAAATATACAGATAATATACAGAAACATAATCCATAGGTACAAAAAACTGAACCGAGCTATGCTTGTGTTGAATACGGAACCTCTTCGTGTTCACGACAGCTTCAGGTTTTGAGGACGGATATAGCCGAAGTTACACGAAGTGCTATTTGACGTTGCCAGACGTTGTAGCAAGCAAGATATCGTTCCTGAGGCAGTTACACTTCTTACACCTGTACCTACGAGCATAGAAATATGAAGAGCACCACCCACCTTCAAAGACGGTGACCTTCTGACAAAAGCGCGATGAAAACAACGTAGATATTATTTGAAGTTAAAACACCGTTGTTAGTACTTTGAGATGCATTCACGCTTCCTTCTACCTAGTTTTACTGCAACTTACCTATATTCAAGTTCGTCAAAGTATTTTATCCATGTAAAAGGTCAACGGTGTTGAAAATGTAAAAATAAAAACAGGCTCATCACTTTTAATCATGCGACTTTCACAGCCGTACTACCGCTGGACGATTCAATGTTTGGTTCACGCGCAAAAGACTAAAATCGGTCTAACTCGTATTTAGTCTATGCTTTCTTAGTTCCTGTTCGACGAGTATTACATCATATTTGACGTCATAGTTGGGGTGTCTGTCAAACAGCGAACTGTGTAAAACCCTCGTCTGGTGTGTGCCAGGTGAGTCTGGAGCGGTCCATCTTGAAGCCATCCTCCTTTCCCTTTGTGCATGGAGAACAAAGCGGTAGACAAGTTATCGGTGTTCGGAGTGGGAAGGGAGGGCAGTAGAAACAGCTGCCCGCGCAGGGGAAGGGGGGATGTTTTTGGAGAGGTTGGGTATTTCCGCAACGGCACATCGGTCAATTGTGGTCGACAAAGACACTTATACGCTAAGACCATGAGCAGACTTCCACTTTACGCTTTCCGGAGTAAAAGGCCGGATCATGAGAAGAATCACATCCTCTTGGAGTACCAACAAGCCCACTATGTCAACGTGCTCGCACAAATATGCACCAATTGAAAGACCATTCATGATTAACGGTTATGGCATACCACCAAAGGCTGCAGAAACAGCACGAATGTATTACGCTCGCTCAACTCCTCGTAGCAGGCCAGCGATCAATGTAGTGCAGCAACTGTGAGTGCTCCACTCCAGGAAGGAAGGCTCGGCACAGCACCAAGAAGGGAGTCTCACCCCAGCAGTACATCTAAGTCAGGGCAGGTCACAATCCAGTCCCCTAGCATGGCTTGACAGGGCAATGAGGCTACCCTTGAGCGGTGAGTTGAACAGCACCCTTGTCACTCTCTAGTGTTAACTTTGCTACGGCAGACCCGAGTCACAATTTCGGGATAGGGGAAGCACAATATAGTCGCATCGCGCGAGGGAGATAGCTGCCGAATGGAGCAAATCGATGACTGGCTACCGCGAACGGGACACTTCCGGTAGTAGAAGATCCACGGACGTTCTGCTCCGCATCGGTCGTCCGCGCCGCGTAGCGTTTCCGCAACTCCTCGCATTCGCAAGCACAGAGCGCTACAGATATTCTGCAACATTTGTCATCCGCGCCGAGTTGGACTACCGCGACTCGAGTAGGCTAATCTACATCTCTTCCCGCGACACTCCGTACATCCGCGTCGGGTTTCCGCGAATCACTGTGCCTTTTCACAAGGTAGTGCAACACTTTTGAATCGATAACACTCAATCAGTCGTGGCCGAAACCCCATTGTCCTATATCTCCACTGATTGTGTCGCTGTTAGGAGCTCGCCATTCTGAGCTCCTGATCTAATGTTTTGGTATACACGTGTGGAAAATTAAATCCGTTCTACCCCGTGTAAATTTAGACAAAACAATCTTTCATTATGTGGCAGGCCACTTGAACTGTAAATATGTTTCAGATGTGCGTAATATTCTAACTCGCCCTCCCACCGAGAATATATGGAATAAACTTATAACAGATCATATGACTGAGTGTTTTGCCAGACAGGAAAACATATCAGCTGCTATAACATGGACTTATCGGTGAACGAAGGGCCTCGCTGTTTTNAGTGTTTTGCCAGACAGGAAAACATATCAGCTGCTATAACATGGACTTATCGGTGAACGAAGGGCCTCGCTGTTTTTAAGGCACCTCTTGTCTGGCTGAAACAGCTCTCCCTGATGACCTCCTGAAGTCACTGTGGCTGCACATCTTCCNTTTTAAGGCACCTCTTGTCTGGCTGAAACAGCTCTCCCTGATGACCTCCTGAAGTCACTGTGGCTGCACATCTTCCGCCACCAACACAAACGATCCTGGCGACCCAAGTACACTTATCTTTGGACTCCCTGGCTGATATAGCAGACTCCATTGCTGATACCAATCTGAGATCGCAAAGGCAGATTCTGCCTCTCTCGAAGTCATTTCAAAAGGAGGCCAAATTTTGATAACTGGTTACAGTGTTAAAACAAATAGCTGCAGTTGCAACTCACCATGATCATCATTTCATTCGCAATGACTGCTCCCTATCTGTATAATGCTGTCAGCATTCCCACGATATGAAATCACACAGGGCCTGTTGGTACCGCCAATATTTCGGTGATGAGTTTGGAACTGGTCATCCATCCTTCTGTTTGGAACCAGTCACCCAGCCTTCGGTTTGGCCTTATCCTTACTGTACAGAAAACGGACCAGGGGGTTCATTAATGGCTGCAAGCAACCTTACCCAGACTCCTAATCGCCGCCTTTTCATCACAGACAAGTTGCTCATATGCTGGAATAATGACATATCTCAAAAATGACCACTTTTGAGTTACATGAGCGCAGACAATAGTTATGGCGTACACATTTTACTGAATGAGTGACATAACTGTGCTTCCACAAACTCACCGCGAGAGAACATGCTGTGTCACTTTTTCCTCTATGGCATTCACGAACATTGCTGTTAGCAACAGTGTCACATTTCAGTTGAGATTTGGCTTTGCAAGTGGAAACTGTTGTCAATTTTCTACAACAATGACATATTTCGACGTCTGACTGTATTCGTATAAATGTAAATCTCTTATTGTATTTTGATTAAATCATCAATNACAATGACATATTTCGACGTCTGACTGTATTCGTATAAATGTAAATCTCTTATTGTATTTTGATTAAATCATCAATAAATTGTAATTTTGGTTTATGATGTTATGCAGTATAATGTTTGTAAGAATCATCTTAGTCACATTTGTGAATATGCTGTGCTTGTAGCAAATATGCTGCATGGCTATTGCACCATTTTATGTTATGAATTTATTACTAAAAAACATTTATGTAATATATCGCGATGATGTTAATGTTATGTGGCAAAGTGGCGTTCTTGCATTAAATATTCGAACGACATTTATGAATCCCTGCACATCAATATAATCTGTCATTCTTGTTGCTAATCCTTTGATNACAATGACATATTTCGACGTCTGACTGTATTCGTATAAATGTAAATCTCTTATTGTATTTTGATTAAATCATCAATGAATTGTAATTTTGGTTTATGATGTTATGCAGTATAATGTTTGTAAGAATCATCTTAGTCACATTTGTGAATATGCTGTGCTTGTAGCAAATATGCTGCATGGCTATTGTACCATTTTATGTTATGAATTTATTACTAAAAAACATTTATGTAATATATCGCGATGATTTTAATGTTATGTGGCAAAGTGGCGTTCTTGTATTAAATATTCGAACGACATTTATGAATCCCTGCACATCAATATAATCTGTCATTCTTGTTGCTAATCCTTTGATATTAATCACAGATAAAATATAAAGTTGCAATGTATTTGTATCCTGAAATGTTTAACGCAGTTAATATTCCATGGTATCTATCTCACAGGNTATTAATCACAGATAAAATATAAAGTTGCAATGTATTTGTATCCTGAAATGTTTAACGCAGTTAATATTCCATGGTATCTATCTCACAGGTTACATACCATGTGCACTCGTGGAAAAATAATGGTGCATTTGGCTGAGTTGGCAAACGTTAAGGGGCTGGTATCCTTGGCGGCCGGTAGGTAGAATTGGTAAGTGGCGCACCTGTTGGTGGACACTAGAGNAAAATGGACAATAAAAACTTAATTATTCCTTAACAACGTATTAAAAAGACAAATCTCTGAACTTGTAAGTACTCAGCTATGATCGTATAGTGTACTAAAGCAAGATTGATAAAGAAAATACACAATACTAAGCAAATTTATTAAGGATGCTANTAGTGTACTAAAGCAAGATTGATAAAGAAAATACACAATACTAAGCAAATTTATTAAGGATGCTACCCCCTTAAAGAAAGAGTAGTTTGACAGAGGAAATAGTGCAGAAAAACATATAACCAGAGATCTGAATGAAGAACCGGGGACTGGAATCATACCTTCTCTTCCCTTTACCTCTTTTCACCAGCCTCGTATATGTTTTAAAAACAAATACATGCAAATGTTATTTATGGGAGTAGGGAAATGGCCATCGTGATGTCAATAAGTGGGGTTCAATGCTCCAATATTTGAAGAAAATATCAACCACAAGAAAGGATGCAGACGTTTTTCGACAATTGCGCCGGCAAGGAGAAAAATAAATACAATCTTGTGGTTTACTTATAGGTTGTAAGATATCTGGGCATATGATCAATCTGCCACAAGTATCTCATCAAAGCACACGCTCAGAATGAGCGTAATTCCACTCATTCTCTAATGCAGTGGCAAATGAAACCTATGCTCAAGGGCAGACCAATGTATACTCCATAATATACTTTACTTCCGCCATTGGATCAGCAAAACAGAAAGGAGAGCCCTTTCATGTAAAATAGCTCTGCTATAAAGATTTCTATAACTTCAATGCCATGGATAATGACATGACTAAAGACATTGGTCTCCTGAACATGACCACCCTGAAATTTTCCGAAACAAAGGCTGTGAAAGATGTGAGAGAATCGCCAATGTAAATTGTTTATACATATTCGTATTCAGAGTAATTCAAGGAGGCATCAGTTATCAGGAGAAAGAGAAAAACAGAGGAAACCGACATAAAATTCACGCCAGCATTCTTTTACAGGCCAGGGATTTCAGAAAAATAAAATCGTCTAGACCTGATCCAAAAGAACTTCATACCCAAATATTACTAGTTGTTCTACACAAATATGTAACGAGGACAGGCTCATGTGGCTAAAGTAAAATGTGACAAATATCTGTAAATTATTTTTTAAAAGTATTATTCTGTTACTAAATGAAACTGATCGTTGTGACACAAGGTAAACCCTTGACAACAAAACCACTCACTTCTTAACTCATTTTCTAACAAGAGTAACGCTTTTATACTTATGACGTACCCTTATAGAAGTTTATGACGTACCCTTATAGAAGTTATTGCAACAAGACTGTCGTAAGTCACAATGGTAAATTTTTTTTTTTTTCAAATATACTAACTAAATCGTAAATAAAATGTCTTCATTATTGTTATATAATGTACTTTCCCATAAGTACACCCACTAAGTATAATACAGGGTTTATGAGTACAGCGGTTACAAACTTTCAGGAGAGATAGAGTACACCTAGACGATCGGAAATCACATAGTAATGCATGGTCGGAAACGCTTTCCTGGCGCGGTAGTGACGACACAAAACACAAGAAAGGAAGGACACGAACACGACCCTTGATTTCTTCTTCTGGGGTTACGTCAAGGCACTGGTGTACGAAACTCCCGTTAACAGTGTTGAGGAACTTGTTGCACGCATCGTGGCAGCTGCTGGGGAAGTCCGGGACACGCCCGGTATTTACGCCAACGTCAGATCTTCAATGCTCCGGAGATGTGAGGCCTGCATCACGGCCCGGGGTCGTCATTTCGAACACCTTCTTTGATTTTTGCTGTACTAAGAAAATAAACATGTTTTCTCACCCTGTTCGTGTCCTTCCTTTCTTGTGTTTTGTGTCGTCACTATCGCGCCAGGAAAGCGTTTCCGACCATGCATTGCTATGTGATTTCCGATCGTCTAGGTGTACTCTATCTCTCCTGAAAGTTTGTAACCGCTGTACTGATTATTCCAAGAAATTACAAATTGAAAGATTAAAATGTTCCTGAAAAATGATAACTTTTGAGATATGTCATTATTGCACCAAATGAGCAATGTAAATGAAATTGCATGTTCTAGTAGCCATATGTGCTGATTCACGTGTTTTCTCCATGGCCCGGGTGGTAGCAAAGTGCCCCAAATCAAACTACAACCTGCACACAGCATAACATGATGTTTTTCTCCAGACGAGATGCCCATAGCGAAGAAGTGAAGTGGAATGGACGGCACTTAATGAGGTTTTGAGAACCAAAGAGGGTGAATTGAGATGAGTATGAAGCAGCACCGGAATGAGGAGGCGGGGGAAAGGGAGGTCACTGAGAAAACTCTTTGACCAGCGGCATTGTCCGGCACGATTCACATATGTGAATATCCGGAAGTGAGACCGCCAGGAATCGAACTCAGTGCGCCTATGTGGGAGACGAGTAGTCTAATTACTACAACACCATAACACCCCCCTCCCGATAGCAAAGAGTTTAAAGCAATGCTCAAGCTTGCTACAGCCCATCCTTCTAGTAGTTCATGGTTTTCGCTACTGTTCGTGGTACCCAAGAAAGATGAGAACTGGGGGGCCCTATGAAAACAAATGTATGCTGAATGCTCACAAAAACCCAGATAATATAATATACCCATACATTTAGGACTTCTAACACACACTCTCTAGCAAGAATGTCTACTCCACAATAGACTTGACCAAAACCTATGAGCCAAATTTTTGAGGCCAATGAATATCTATACATATCCACAGTTACTACAAACCTTGGATTTTACGAGATCCCATTTATGTTTTTGTGACTGCGCAGTTTATCCCAGACTTTCCAGATGTCATACAACATCGACATACTGGTTTAACATGAACAGCACCTGAAATAGCTATTAAAGCCCCCAAATATGTATACTTTCCTTGTCAGTCCATCTAATTGCATCTTTGGAAAACCTCAAGTGATGTGCTTAGGGCACAACATCTTTGTCAGTGAGATGCGACTTGACTCAAAGAAGCTGGATGCGGTATTCCATTACAGCAGGCCAACAACTGCAAAGCAGCTCCGCCAATTTACANACTTGACTCAAAGAAGCTGGATGCGGTATTCCATTACAGCAGGCCAACAACTGCAAAGCAGCTCCGCCAATTTACAGGCAAACTCAACTTCGACTGGCCCTTTCTTCACGAATTTTGCTGTATCGAATGCTCTCATAAATTAACTTATGAATGGAAACATGAAACGTAGCACCCCACCTTAATGGATACCTGACTGTGAAAATGTCTATGAAAACTGTAAGACCAGTCTTGCTCAATCTGCCCTGCTGGTTTATCCCATTCCGCCTGTCCCATTGGCCAATTGATGAATGATGCTTTGGACTCTGCATTTTCAGTGGTGCTCCAGAAGTATATACAAGGATCATTGCAGCCCTTAGCTCCTTTCACCAAGTAGCACAGACCCACTCAGCGGAAATGTGGAGAGCATTCAAGCAGTAACTATAGCCAGAGCATACTATGCTGCATGAATATCGTANACCCACTCAGCGGAAATGTGGAGAGCATTCAAGCAGTAACTATAGCCAGAGCATACTATGCTGCATGAATATCGTACTTTGGCACTCCGCCGCAGATAACCACCGACCAAGTGAGGTAGTTCGAGTCAGTTTTTTTTTTGGGACTCAGAAATCGTACTAGGATGGCTCGACTGATGACTATGCAATTTCATTCTCCATCAAATGACATGGTGGAGAACATGCATCGGCAGCTCGAAGCAGCCATATGTTGCCACATGAAAGAACACTGTTTGGACTTCCTACACACTGTACTCCTGGGAATCAGAGCATTTTCATAGGACGACTTTCATGGTTTTGCTACAGACTTAGTTTATATCAACCACTGCATACGTCTGGAGAGATGTTTGTCCATCTTAGCACTCAACGTGCGTATGCCTCGGGTGGAATAAAGAAGCTGCATCAGACTTGAGTGGTCACAGACACGTGGGTGACAACCAGCGTTGCGGAGAGGGAAACAATTTAAGTTCAAGGACATAGCAACAGCAACAGAGTTCGCATGTTGTGAGAGGCCGAAAGGATGTCTTCACTCTTCTTGTGAAAGCCCATTCTCAGCTTGCATCGGACACCTACAACTGCAACTCTTTAGATTCATATTTCCATAAACTGTCGAAAGCCACCAAACACAACAAGGTACCACCTGCTAGATGACCACACCACACCGACTCCTATCACAGAGCCAGGTACAATGCCACTTCCCCTTGTTTCAGACAGCCAAACTCCTCAGTCATCATCATTTGCTACGAGATCGGGTTGACATGTACGCTTCCTCGATTGCCTTCAGGGTGATTTTTCATGCTATGTGTCCATCACTGGCGAATGAGAAGGAGTCGGGTGATGTGTAAGAACGCCACCACAGGCTGCAGGGAGAGTATGAGTGTGGTATGCACGCTTAACTCCTCGTAGCAGGCCAGCAGTCAGAGTAGTGCAGTGGCATTGTGTGTCTGTGTGCATGCATGCTTTGCCACTCCAGGAAGGAAGGCTCAACACCGCATCTGGCAGCAAGTTCCATCCCAGCCGTAGCGTTAGTTCGTGCCAGGCCACGTTCTAGTCCCCTCGTATGGTTTGACAATACATAAAGAACATTCTTGAGAAGTGAGTGGAACTGCACGCTTGTAACTCTATGGTATTAAATTGGGTAGGGCAATTAAAACTGCTCAACTGGTGGACCAGGCGGTTGTTTGATGAAACCTCGTTGCCTCTCGCACACTAGTATCCCAGTAGATAATTAACAAACAGTTTACCTATACCATAAAATATCCCCCGAAATTTACTAAAATATGATTGTACATCCTGAATGTTTTGGTTTGCCGAATTGATAAGAAATCAAAAATACAATGTTATTTAATCTTATGAGGTCTTTGTGCAATCAACTGCCCATCAAGAGTAAGTTTTGAGTGCCGCGTTAATTTATAAAAATTAAGCAATTTATAACAATCCGACCTTCCGAATGCAAGTCAAACGTTTTTATAAACAGAAGTCATTACGATTGCGGAAAGTAAAAGTATCTAATTTATGATAGCACGTTGCACAGCTATACACAGATGTCAAAGACGACAGGAATCCTGAATATAATGGACTCCGAACCATACTCTTACCTGCTTGGCACTCAGAAATTTTAAAGTCATTCTGGGAATTGGCGATGTTGGGCTTAAACCATCCTCGCCGTGGAAGGAAGACAACTTAGTGAAAATGAACACACTGGGTGTAATATAATGTACAGAATGTGTATGTAAAGGTAATGGTTTATGTATGAAATATTCTGTTGTGTGCCTTTCTTACTCTTAGATAATAATCTCACATTAAACTCAAGCATGTAATTTACAAGTATATATCTACACAAGTAAAATTTAAATACAAAAAATGGTGTCATGCATTCTACTAACTACTAGATAGAAAAATACTGTACATTGAAAACAAAAATTTAATGAGATGAAAATAATTGGAAGATAAAATTAGTTTGAAAGAAAATTGATGCGGATTATGAGATACTTTAGAAAACTAATGTACTACATCCTTCCTTAAAAAATGTATTTTAGAATTGGGGAAAAATAAAAAAACAGATATTTTATTATTGCAGTAAAATATGTTTCTTGGTCTCGAATTAAAATAAAGGTTCATGAGAACTGTCCAAATATTTTAAGAAGTTAGATTTCCTTGGCTAGCAGTTGTCAGAACAGTATTGATAATCTTTCTACTTCTCAAACCACTGAGTTGAAACGGAATTATCATTGTCCCAAAACAAAGCCATAGCGAAATAAATTTATGTGGAGCATATTGAGAAAATGATGACAATTATAACGACTTTTAAATCGCAGAACTGAAGTCGACGGCGTTCAACGGCTCCATTCTTCACGGCCACAAGAGGTAGCGACATCGCAGCAATATACATAAAATTCTCGTCCTGCTTTATCTCTCCATGACAGCAAAAAATCAGCTAATCTGGCGACAATCCATGTATTCACATAAAATAAAATGTCCTCTGGAATATCGCCTCCCGGAAAAAAAAATCATACTTCTTACATTTGGGTTAAATAAAACCTAATGCAAAATATTAAGCAGCAAGGAGAAACAAAACTATTTTTTTAAAAGCAAAATAAAATCTATCAAATTAAACTACAATAATTTAAACAAAAACAAAATTCATTAAAGCTAACATCAAAATTACAATATTCATATTTCTATAATAACTAACTAGGTTAGCTATTTAAAACATTAATTCGTTAAAATTTAAAAAAATTCTGAATATAGGAAAGTTATTCAAGTTTTTATGATTACGGAGGATGCTCCACAAAAAAAATTGTATGGGCAGTCCTTTATTTTTTTTTTNAAGTTATTCAAGTTTTTATGATTACGGAGGATGCTCCACAAAAAAAATTGTATGGGCAGTCCTTTATTTTTTTTTTTAGAAAACCCTGCTTAGGGTCTACTTTTCTACTCATTATTGTTCCACCCAATTAATAAAATTATAANATTTTTTTTTTAGAAAACCCTGCTTAGGGTCTACTTTTCTACTCATTATTGTTCCACCCAATTAATAAAATTATAACTGCCGTTGATCCGATGATTTCCATTATGAGTCGATCAACTGTAACTCTTAAATTGCTAGGAAAATAAATATGTTAACTAATATTTAAATTCTTACACTTATGTACATGAGACCAACAAACATAAACTTAAATATACTATGTGCCTACAAACCAGAGACTTGATTCAAATTTTTCGGCATCGTTGCCTAACATTTCTGGGCGCACGCCTGTTTTTGTGTACTTTTATGATGGTGTGGGCAGGTCTTAGTTCAATAACCCGCCTGAACGCCTTCTTACACATGAGATTGTAACCAGCGTCAACGGGCTGCTAACTGCAACACTCGAGCCACCATTGCACCGACCGTTACTTGAAACTGCAAGAAGACAGTCCGCTGGCAGACGGACAGGACACGAACTGCCCAATGCGGCGGCGATATATAGGACATTGTAATATTTAGAGCGAGTCTATTCTCGACGTGACGCCAACATGACCAGATGCTCTACTGGGGAAGCAGAGTGTTGACGAGCCGACAACAGTGACCACCTACTGAACTAAGCCTTCTGCTTCCGAACATGGCGAGACTTACACAACCAAAGATGCACTTATAAGATCTTAAACGAAATTATAATTTTACATCAAGCCTCCCTTTAAGAAATTCAGTAATTATGATTTGCGAAGGTTACATACATTTGACTTACAGTAACTAATTTTCCTTTTATAAATATTTATATTTTGTTGTAACTTAACCTGAGACGCTCTACTAGTTAACTCTTGACCCACTCGCTTCTATCTTTGTTTAACATAAGTTTATATGTACTATGGTTTGAATTTAAAGTTTAATGCATTGAGAGTTACAAATGTAATTATTTGTTTTTAACAAACTATAGCAATGCCTTATATACAGGCGTTCTTTTCGCATCGGAGATTTAAGGGGTTGTGCCACTTCTTATTCGAAAATTATTCTTTTGAGTGTCTTAACAGAATAGTCAAGGTCATTCCTGAGAATGTTGCATGGTTCTGTGCAAATGTTTGTACCTGTTTGTTAATAGGTGTTCCCTGATTGTCGTTAAAAATTTAAAATGAATTAATATATAAGATTTGTACTAAGTTAATTGTTGGATAAACATGCATTAATAGCGCATATATTATGTCCATAATGATGGGTAAGATGATTAGCTAAGCTTCAATTGTCACGTTCTTCAATAAATCCTCCTAAATTTGAATAAGAAAGAAATATATTAAAAAATCAATATGGTGGGTGACGCGGGCTATTAAGATGCACTTTATCAATTACAACCTTAGTTGCATGACCTCTACGGTGGAACAAACTCATCTGAGGTTAGCTTATTTATGCTTTAAAGAAAATATGTTTCTTATTATAAACAAACTTTTTTTTTCACGAAATTTATGCATTGTGCAGCAAGACGGACGCGGAATGATTTTAAAAAAAAAAACTGCTGGTCTTATGAAGTTCGTGGAATGCAGTACTTAGCACCTATTTTGTGGTGTTTATGAACATCCCTCAATTGATGTTTCAATTACGACGACGATGTGGTCTATATGCAAACTTCATAACAGGCCAAATAATTTGTTTGGCAATAACAGTCCTGAGGGGGCTCTAAAATATGCGAACGAAGCCGTAAAAATTTAGTACTTTTTCGTTATAAAATACTGTGTACCGGGTTCCAGATTAGCTGTTATTTATTTCGCGAAGCCTTACTCTCTCGTGAAAAATGAAAAAAACTCTATGATACTAACAAGATTAAAGACCAACTAATTGTTTCAACATTAATTGCATGAAAATTGTCACGCGAAGAAACTTAGGACTTTCGGATGTTCCGATGACTCTTCCAAATTCCAGAGGCAAGGAAAAACTCTAACTACCAAATATATACAAAGGTATACGTTTTCTGTTCTGGTATGGTCCTTGAATCTCCCATAAAAGTTCACAAAAGTTTTCGGAAATTTCCTCGTAGGTTATTTCTTCTCGTAATTTGTTCCTGTGGGGCGCTAACTATTTTTATAAGTAAAAATATTTTAGTAGACTCGCGCTAATAGACTTTTTATAATTAATGGTGAATATTGCACACTGTCGCAATGTTTAAATAAACATCATTTTACGGAAAATGTCTAGTAATAATTCTCCAGAATTGTCCATAAAATTATGGAGATGTAGCGTTTTCAAGTACGGACTTTCCGTGAATTCAAGAAACTTCTACATACATTTTCTATATAGTGTTTTATGTGCTTCCTGTTTTTAAAAATTACAAAATGTGTTAAATTTTCGGGTTGCCGGTCTTTCGCTGTGCATAGAAAAGGAATTCTAAAATGTTGAAACATGTATTACAGTGAGGGATTAAAACACGAATAAAAACCATTGTAGTTCGTGACTCTTACCATTTACATACGACATTCTGGTGACATCTAAACATGCAAATGTCTCATTACTATAATTGAGACATACGTAACTGTCTCAGTTTCAAGTAATGCTTGGTTGTTTTAAGTGTTGCTAACTGTTACAGGTACCTGATGCTAATTTTGAACGATTGAACGAATGGGTTTAAGGGACATGGATATCCTAAGGTGCTGTAGAAACGATCATTTTCTGGTTTCGGTGGCGAATGGAGCTTAATGTTTACTCGGCTTTAGTAGTAGGATATAGGAAAGTCTGGGCCAGTGTATTTTAAATGGGAGCTGTGTGGCTGTGGCTGGCAGTCTTCGACTCGGGCGAGCTCGGCAATCTTCGGCTCGACTCACCGGGTGCTCGGAAGCCGTTGACTCGGATTTGTCGAGAGTACCCGAAGGTGCTCGGCAGTTATGCCTACTAATTCTTCAAGCATATGTTTGTTTCTGGTAGCCATATTGGTTTTATAGGCATAGGGTATGTCAAATCGTAAATTTGTATTTATTATCCGATTAAAAAAAATTTATTAAAATTATTTATTATATTTATTTTGTCCCAAAATTATACGTAGGGTATTGCGGAAACATGCAAAAATCTCTCACTCAGTTACTACATTTCCAGTCTCCTCTCTTGAAGGCTTATTTATACACGATGCCAGAATCTACAAATTATTCAATATCTGGTCTGTTTTGTAGGTATAACAATCCTACTCAGATTTTCTTTATGTATGTATATATGACTAAACCAAGCCCATAATTCAAATAGCAACCACATACACGAATATGTTATAATCATGCAATGGATCAGCATCTACCAACATTTTATAGGATTAATTGGTGTTAATTTAAATGCCAATACCGCCGGGCCGTTGAGAATTGGAATGTACGAGGGTGATAGACATTCTTAACTTGCATGCTTGTCTTGACCATCAATCCTTCGATCAATCCCAATCTTTCGATCGATAATAATAAAATATTTTTATAAAATAATTCTTTTTTTTAAATTCATGTGTGTCGTATCCTTTTATCACTCACTAATTTAAAGTGGTGCTATAAGCACTCGACTGTTACCGGAAAGATATGCATATAGAATGATAATAAAGACTTAAGTATAAAAATATATGAATAGTTGACTGCAGACAAAATATTAATTCTGTCGACATGTACAAATTTGGAGACAGTTGGCGAACGAATATAATTTCTACACATATGGGTGGGAGATAAACCGGAAGGATTGATCGAAGAATCGACCGAAGGATTGGGATTGATCGAAGGATCGACCGAAGGATTGGGATTGATCGAAGTATTGATGATCAAGAAGAGCACGCAAGTTAAGAATGTTTATCACCCTCGTACATTCCAATTCTCAACGGCCCGGCAGTATTGGCGTTTAAATTAACGCCAATTAAGCCTATAAAGGTGTTGATAGATGCTGATCCACACCATGATTATAACATACTCGTGTAAATGGTCGCTATTTGTATGATGATGGGATTGGTTTAGATATATATACATACATTAAAAAAATCCGAATAGCATACTTATACCTACAAAACGGCCGAGGTAGTGAATAATTTGCATATTCTGGCATCGTGTATTAATCAGTCTTGAAGAGAGAGGGCTGAAAATGTAGTCATTGAGTGGGAGACTTTTGCATATTTCCGCAATACCCTAGGTTTAATTTGGGCACAATAAAAAAATTATAAATAATTTATAATTAAAAGCAATTTTTTCTAAATTGGATAATAAATACATATTTACGATTTTACGTGTCCTATGCCTCTAAAACCAATATGTCTACCAGAAACAAACAAATGTTTGAAGGATTCGTGGGCATAACTGCCGAGCACATTTGGGCACGTTCGACAAACCCGAGTCGACAGCTTCCGAGCACGCCCTGAGTCGAGCCGAAGATTACCGAGCTCGTCCGAGTTGAGCCGAAGACCACCAGTCACAGTCACAGCCCCACAACTCCCATTTAAAATACATTGACCCAGACTTCCCTATAATCTACTACTTGCGCTATTCGGTCCCCGCAACCCGAGGCTATAGGAAATACGGAGGCAATCCTTTTTCGCATTTACGGATCTCTGCTCCGCTACTTGTTATTACAGTTCGCGTTTCCGTAAAGATTTCCGTAAATATCCGTAAATGATCAATACTGCAAGTTTGTGGAAATCCTTTCGCAACAATAATGCACGCGAAGGTTGCCACACGCACGTTTATTAAACTGAAGAATCATAACGGTGACCTCGAAAAAAATATGCAAATAACAATAATATGCATAGAACAAGAAATTTTGTCAAGGCAAACTTCATAAAATATTTTATACTTTTCAAAATTTCCTAACCGGACCCCGCTTTGAGTGCACAACGGAAGACAATCAGAAACTAATTACGACAGCATACACGTGGTGGGGCGTGAAGAGTTTACCAGGCTCCAACGAAGAGTTGAGAGTTAAGAGATTTGATCGGCGATTAAGGAAAATCAGTCCCCGCCATCTTGGAGTTACGGAATTTTCGTCGTAACTTGCAACAGAGATTTTATATTTTATTTCGGGCGTCGACAAGGCATAGGGCATTGCTTTGCACATGCTCTAAAACATGTATTGCTACACTACTGTTGCCAGAATCATTTCTGTAACTGCCCGCAGGGAAAAAAAATTGTTTATTTATAGCCGGCTGTCACTAGTTTAAAGTCAGTAGAGTTGTAATAGTTTAATAGAGCTTTAGAAGCTATTATTTATGCCACGTAGTGTAAAAAATTTCGTTAAACATTCTTAAATTGAACTTACGGCGAAAATGGTGAAAATTCAAGACGGCGGGGTCTGATGCCCCTTAACACGAGTTATTGAGCGGCCTTGGAGGTGAAATAAGGTGAATATGGAGCAGCTGGGGGAAAAAAAAGTATGTCGTTCGACACCTAAGGATGAAAGCGCCCGGGAGTAAACTCTGTAAGCTGCCACTTAGGAGCAATCCTAGGGAGTCAGCTGGGTTATGTATGTGGCCACGCAGTGAGTACATGCATTTAGCTCCAAGGCTCTGTTCGGTGAATCACTCGAGACTGACGGGACATGGTAACAAATGAGACTGATATCACTGTAAGGTCAACTGTCTTCCGCCTAGAGCGGAAGTCGTTCAGACCTATGAAGCTTGACTGTAGTGACAATCAAGTGGAGGGGCATGTTTTCCTAGAGGCTCAAGGTAGTAATACCGGACTGTCCATAAGAAATTAGGTTCTGAAAGTTGTCTTCTCTGATACCTTGGCGGATCAGGTACAGGAGGGGAGGAGGTGCGGAGAGCCGGACACGTTCCGGAAAACGTGTCTGCGAAAATGGCAGTGTCCCGAGAAAACCCCGCCGGCCGAGGGCAACATCCATCACGTTTCGCGCATGCGTAAATCCAGGTGAGCCCACCAGTATCGTGACCCTGTTATCATTGGCAGGACTCCGACGCAGGGTCGACGAGTGGTCAAACACTGGGCAAGCCGCCAGACCAGGACACGACGGTGTCCTGCCTTCTGGACGACGGGTCCCAGGGCGTGATCGGGCGAGTTCCTTTCCCTAGACGTGTTCCAGTGAATATTTTTACCTTCACTACTTTAATCCTTCTACCGATATGGTCCAATAAAATAAGCCTGCTTGCTTTGGAATGATCAAAATAAAAGTATTTATGTAATATTTTCCTTTGAAATTGACCTCTAACGTACTCTTCTGCAATCTCTAGCATGACGAAATGAGAAAAATACAAATCACACAAATATAAAACGTAACGCGGTGCTTTAAAAGTATCAAATATTCCGACATTTGCAGCTACTGCCTTAACAATGTCGATGAAAGATAGTAAGCTGCTTTATATATTAATTTCACCACAACACTGTGTTTTTTTTTTGTTTCCAGTTCTTCAGCAATTTTTTTACACGAATTTTAACTAATTCATTTTAAAGACTATTGNTGTGTTTTTTTTTTGTTTCCAGTTCTTCAGCAATTTTTTTACACGAATTTTAACTAATTCATTTTAAAGACTATTGCAATATTAAGGGAAACAACATGAGCTTGACTGCTATTGTTGACTTAAACTTGTAAGAGCAATTAAAAATTATGTATTATGTATCATTTTTTAATAGTTAGATTTGTAAATATTGCTACAGACTAGAGCACGGAACTTATATATATATATATACACACACGATTTTTTTTAATGTTTTTTATTTTCGAATGTGTTGATTTGCATTAAGTTTTCAAATTAAATTACTCTCAATTTTCGGTGAGTTTATTTGAGAAAGTTAATATCATTGCCATTAANTGTGTTTTTTTTTTGTTTCCAGTTCTTCAGCAATTTTTTTACACGAATTTTAACTAATTCATTTTAAAGACTATTGAAATATTAAGGGAAACAACATGAGCTTGACTGCTATTGTTGACTTAAACTTGTAAGAGCAATTAAAAATTATGTATTATGTATCATTTTTTAATAGTTAGATTTGTAAATATTGCTACAGACTAGAGCACGGAACTTATATATATATATATATACACACGATTTTTTTTTATGTTTTTTATTTTCGAATGTGTTGATTCGCATTAAGTTTTCAAATTAAATTACTCTCAATTTTCGGTGAGTTTATTTGAGAAAGTTAATATCATTGCCATTAANTGCATTAAGTTTTCAAATTAAATTACTCTCAATTTTCGGTGAGTTTATTTGAGAAAGTTAATATCATTGCCATTAACCGTGATAATTTACCAGGACCGCGTATTAGCGACGGGGAACACGCACTGATGCATAATACCTACATATGTTGTTCAATACTAAATAAGAATTTGCAGAATTCGACACCGTAGAGAAAAATATTGATGTATATTAGAAGTAACAAAACTTGCAGTTAGCGACAAAATAATTAAATAATAATTTCAAACGTGTGGAATTCGGGACTTATTATAAATGTGAAATAAGTAATAACACACAATAAGTGAATACATTTGTGGAAATAAAATAATAATAGAGTTTTCTTAAGAAAAATAATAAATATCTATGTTTAATTTATGTAATTTTATTTGTCGTTATGATTCCCGTGTGATGATAAATACTAAGATTTAGCAGAGCTTAGATTGCAAGGAATTCCCCAAGATTCAAGTGCAACACGTGGCTTTGTAAACACCCATCGAAAGCTTCTGGTCGTACAGCTAGACCAGAAGCAATCATTTAATATTTTACCAGAAAGTCTCGTAAACTTCCCTGCTTTTATGCCTTTCCGCCTTAGCAGTTCGAGAAGGGGGTGGAAAGGGAGAGGGAAGGTTGATCAACTAACTAAATTATTGCAAAGAACAAAACAACACAGGACGAGAGAGAAAGAGAGAGGGGGAGAGGTGCCTGCTTTTTCGGAATTAGATTCCAGGGCATTTCGTCGAAATGCTGACAGGAAAGAAGGTTTTTTTTTTTTTTTTTTTTTTTTTTTTAGGAAGTGATCGAATTACGGATAAAATGAAACTAGGCCTTGTACGCTGCGTGCGCTGACAACCAGGTAGATATTCGCGGTTCCTGTCCGAACGAGAACGTGACACCACTCTGTAACGTCCTTTGATGTGACTGCGGTTTAACCGCGCGGTGAAGCGGTGAACCGAACTACGCTCTGGTTCTCGCGTCGACGTACTGTAGCTTCGCTCCGTCCGCAGTGATCACAAACGAAGTTGTGACAATGCCGTAATGCAAAAAACGTACATCGCTCGGACAAACAGTAGTTCCAGTGCCCATAGTCTCGGAATGCTCAGTTTTTGGGCCTTGTGCCGTTACAGAAGAGCCTATCCCCCCCCCCCTCAATTACTGGAATGTTTAAATTTTTTGGTTGTTTTTTTTTCCTGCTTATCTTAATAACTGGAATTCCGTGTGAATATCATTAATTTGGTGACCACTTAGCCAAAATTTTGGAACACGAAATACAGTAACTTATTAAACAGCCTGTTTATGAAGATGAATTCAAGGAATAACAGAAATGACGTGGTATTAAAAATATAAATTAAAGTGCCCTGTAAAGAAAACAATGTAAAATTACTCCTATAACAAAATAAAATTTGTAAGAAAAAAAAGTTAAAAAGAAAGCTGGGTTATGAAAATATGAAAAACCTTAAAAGTTTTCTTACCGACATATTCATCGCAAACACCTACATAAACACATGCACGAACATTCATGAATATGTGCGACGATTGTAAAAAATAAAATAATTGTAATGTTTTGGTACTTACTGATAATGAAAAATCAGCGCAAGTCTTTAAAACAAATTAGAAAAATTTGCAATTTTTTATAATTTTGGTAAGCCTACTTTTGTTCTAGACGCTACCAGATTTAGCAGAAAAATTGCGGACTTAATTAAACTCATTTTCATTTCAAATGAATTGTTTTAAATAACACCTAAGAATTAAGTGTGATGATGGTGGTGGTATTTAAGTTTTCGAAAAAATAAACTCGCTTGGCTTAACCGCCATCATTCTGTACTCAGCACTAGCAGCATGCATAAACAGATATCTGAAGAGCTTGTGAGAAGAGACCGCAGAAGCAGAGGGCTTATGTAGTGAACATTACATGGAAAAACTTGCACATAAAAGAAAACATAAGTTTCCACTTGACACTCCTGAGCAGATCAGTCAGAGATCGATGCCTAGAAGGCTACCCTCCTNCTCTTCTCGCCGTGATGACAGCAGTAATGAGGCGTGACATGGGCATAACAAGGCACGGGGAAGCAATGGGAATCCATACTGACCCATGNCCCTCCTCGCCTTGATGACAGCAGTAATGAGGCGTGACATGGGCATAACAAGGCACGGGGAAGCAATGGGAATCCATACTGACCCATGACGCTGCACGGAGATCGGCCGGAGCAGGATCCATGGCTCGCACATCCTTCTCGGCAGTANTGACGCTGCACGGAGATCGGCCGGAGCAGGATCCATGGCTCGCACATCCTTCTCGGCAGTATCCCAGGAGTGCGGGATAGGTTTGAAGTCGGGAGACTTCGACGGCCAGGCAAGCAACCTCAAGTCCGTGGAGTGCTCATACAATCACGCTGTCACGATTCGGGAGCGGTGGACTGGTACGTTGTCTCGCTTTAGTTACAGGTATCCTGCAGGGTGTTGTAGGCGCAGAAATGTACGCACCTAATCTGCCAGTATTTACCTGTATCGTTCGCCGGTGAGGTACGATGGCCCCGTGTACTAGGATACCCATTTTATCCCAAGTAAACGGTCCCCATACGAGGATACCCACCACCATCGGCCTGAACTATACTCTGATGACACGAGAGATCCATCGCTTCACGTGATTGGCGATTAACGCGTACCCTTTCGTCTGCATATAGCAGCGTGTACCTCGACTCGTCCATCCAGGCGACCTTTTTCCATGCGTTGAGGGTCCATTCCATCTTTCCGCGCCCACAATAATCGTTGACCCTTTTAGCGTGTGGTGGCCGGAGGTACCCTAGTGGGACGACGGCTCCTGTGTCCCGTAGCGAGGAGATGGTCCTGGAAGGTACGGTTGTTCAGAGGTCGTTGTGGTCCAGCATTGAATTGGCTATTGATCTGCTGCACTGTCTATCCGCTGTTATCAACAGCGATAGCCGACGGCGAGTTTTCACATCGACACGTTGTACGCCACGGCAGGTTTCTTTCAGAGGGCGGTGGTTTTACCCAAAACTATGAACTCACAGTACACCCTTGACTCGGTGGGCCGTAGAAATTCCAGTGCCTGCACGACGTCTGAGATGGAATGCCCCTCAGTGTTGCACCAACGATCTGACCACGATCAAATACACTGAGACCTTTTCTCTTCCCTATTCTGTACTCAACTGTTACTCATGCGGTAGTATAAGGTGGCTGGGCACTATTCCACCCGACGGAGCGATCACGTTGCTATTTCGACAACACGGCAGGTGTCTTTAATTAATCTGCTCATGAGTGTAGATTGGTGACCTTACTGGGCCATGATTTTTGGGTTGTCACACTAATGTAGCGAGATATTTCGACGCTGAAATTTTGAACACATAATGGGTATCAAAGTAGTACAAAGTCCACATTGATACGGACCAGTACCGAGTAGGTCTAGTACTAAAAATCGTTTCGCGTATGGGAAATGTGGTGGAAGTAGCCACTGGCTGGCGGGTTTCCTCGAAGTTCTCCAGTATCGCTAATCTCATTCCGTTGCTGCTCCGTTTCCATCTCACTTCGCCCTCAGGATTGCCTTGTACATCATCGTTGAGAACCGTCAACATAAGTCAACTATAGCTATGAGAGTACTGTGAAATGCTACGCCTGGCACTGCATTCGAAGATCTTTGTCAGGGCGTTTCCCAGCGACACAAATTCCCAGCGACATAAAAGTGAAACAGAATTTTAAAAGCGGCATTACTTGGTGACGAATGCCAGGAGCATTTTCAACTCTAAAGTCACGAGCAATTACTGAAGTGACGGTGTTTGCCCGGTGGAGTTAAAGTGATTGCCATGTTCGTGCTGTGCTCGGTCCCGCCCGTCCTTTGCACGGACAAGCGAAGCGCTGAATATCAGACGGAAGTTGTATAACGAGCGGTGACCTCGCTGCTCGCTCTCACAGTTCCTAACTCTCGATCAAGTGACTGCGCAGGGACCCGCAGTAGGGCGTCTCAGCTTCCTGCTCGACAACTCTCCTGCCGTTTGAGAGGCTGCGCCAACCTTCCAAGTTTGATTTTCTGGAATTAATTTGTTTTTTAAACAAAATCCAAAAACTGTCCCGAGACTCAGTTTAATAAAAGTTTTATATTATCCTGTAGTAGAACAGAATGGTAACACTCCTCAATAGTGTAGAGTTGTAAGATTGTAGAAAAAATTTAAATTTGCGAATTGTCATTCCCGGTTCGAAAGAAATGATTAACACTAAACAAATATTTGCACTGATCGTTATTAGTATATTTATATGCACCGAGTCTGAAGATGACACAGTAGCCAATGAAATACTAATCACTGAAAGTAGCTTAAGGGCTTGTGAGATCTCTAGGCGAGCAACGCATCACACCAATAAACTGAAAGTAAAGCCTTGTGGCAGCGAGATTATATGAAATCCAACGGAAATCATCATTACAATTGTAAAATTCCGCCACTAAAAAAATTGGCAAATTGCCCGTGATTTCCAGCTGAGCATATTTCCCTGGTTTCACCAACAGTGAACCATTTGACAGTTAAAAATTTGCAGACTTTCTGCAAACACAAAAATTACCACATTCACAATTTGCATTCCCACAAACTTTATTTTCAAAATTTTTTGTTGAAATCAAAATTAATTTTGAAATTAAAATGTGCTTAGTTGTTTACTTAAGTACAAAAAATTTTCAGTTACTGATTTCGTGCATTTATAAGTTTCCCATGAAAATTATTATTTTAACATATTTAATCAAATTTGTGAGGGATGTGACTTCCTGAGCCCGTATTATAAATGCCAAGCCCTGTTCAACAGCTTTGTATTCACGAGAGTTACGTTAAACGGTCCTTTATAAAGTACAATTAAAAAATAAGNCAAGCCCTGTTCAACAGCTTTGTATTCACGAGAGTTACGTTAAACGGTCCTTTATAAAGTACAATTAAAAAATAAGGCATAGTTTAGGCATACAAGATTCTGAATTAATACATCGTCTAAAACGTAGGTGTAAACTTTTATAAAATATTATAAATCAAATAAAAAATAAAGACTATGTAACATTTTTCTGAATGAGGANAAAATATTATAAATCAAATAAAAAATAAAGACTATGTAACATTTTTCTGAATGAGGACTTTTCTAGTATAAACTAAAAGCATTACGACTTAAATTATTTTTCAACTAGTTTTTGTAAGTGCGAGAATTCCATAAAACGTACCATTAAATCCAATTATACCTTGAGTAAAGGCATTTCTCATAGGCAACCAGACCATTTTAGAAACAAGTTATATATATATATATATGCTGATGTTCGAATAATGTAATAATTGTGAAAATGACGTAAATTGACTTAGGTGTATGTTACTTATATTAGCGTATTCACGTTAGACTTGACTGAAAGTTTTCAATATGAAATACTCAGACAAAACGCACGTAAATACTTCACACAATTGTAAAAAACACAGACTTTAGAACTGTGATGAAATTGTTTACTCTAAAACTATACCATACATAATGAGTGTGCTTAAATGAAATAAATAATACTAAGTTGCAGTATATAGATAAAAGGGAGTGAACTAGAGTGTAACTATTATCTCTTAGTCTGTTTCGGCCTTGTGTAAGATCTGCAATAAATATAAAAAACAAACATACATAAACATTTTATGAAGTAAGGATACGTCTGGTCAAGGACTGTTCCAGTTCAAATATCAAGCATTTTTAATATTACGTAGGTATAAATTACTCCCCCTCATATCAAATATGTGCCACAAAAATTTTGTAACTGTATTAACAATGAAAACTTCTTCATGGGCACGTATGTTAGTTCTGCGGTCGTTTTGTACTAGAACTTCACCTCCGTAAGAGATATTCATCATCACACACGTAAAAATGAAATCTGACAACATGGTCGTAAATTTTCAGTATAGTGGTGTAAAAACGGTAGTAAATTATTAACAGCTCACTGGAAAAGCGCAGCAGGGGAATCAGGGAATTGAAGTAATAAATGGTTGCACCGATAAGCGGGAATAATATTCACGACAGCTTAACATCAAATCAACACGGTGTCGCTGATTAGATATATGTGTATGGTTGACAATGAGAAACGAGTAGGAGCGTTAAATTTTCCCTTAGGAATCGAACGTTTTTGAACTATAAAGTGCAGACGTCAAAATCTTTCAAAAAAAGTTTAATTTACTGAAAACGCAATATGTTGGTTTTATTTTTTACGAGAATTTAAAATTTGTTTTCTTATTTTGTGTACTTTTCTTTTAAAACGTTCTCCTATCCCGAAGAAAGCAGGCCAGCTACGAGCCAGCATATTGCAAGCATTATAAATACGAAATGCATTCTAAGACCGTTAGAAATTTGGTGGCATTGGCGGGCATACAACTGTCACAGTGTGGCCTTGTGATAAAAGTATTTACATATTTACTTAACTATTGTTAATATGCCTGATCCCAGTTTGTTGCGATGGTATTTTAACCGTCAGGTGACATACTGTATATTATTTAACGACACCTGGTTTATTCCTGTAGGCTCCAGTCTACCTAGAGCTTTTTCCGTGTTTGAGACAGAGAAGCGCGGGAGCGATAAGGGCGACACTGCCACGCGCATCAAGTGCACCATCGCCGCTAAACGCAAGGCTCTCAACTGGCGTGCAGTGTTCTCGTCACACTGCGTGCATGGCACTTTCAGCGGTGACCCTATTGTTGACCCTATTGTTTTATTGGTGGAAAGTCTGTAGGAATGTTCAATGTTTGGCCCTTGAGTAGTTTTCAATTGATTTTACTCACGTATTTTGAGATACGGTGCTTCAAAAACAAGTTTCTAGCCATTTTGGAGTATTCTAATTAAATCGTCTTTCTAATGTGTGCGTCTTCTTGAAAGCACCCAACAGTCTGAAGCGTGCGTTCTTTTCGCATATCAGTACATTGGAAGCACTTTTAATAGTTTCGAGGGAAAACGAAAACGCCATGTAGATGGGAGCCTTAATATTTCATATTACTGTATCGAATAGCCTAGTGCATATGCAGGTTCGTGAAAGAGGGCAGTATTAATAAAATAACTAAAATTAAACTCCTGACGGCATTTAGTCGCCGTCGCTGCTCTCCCGACAGTCGCACAATGCAGTCGCTGGCCCGTCGCCGAACACGCCCGGCACTAACGGCCATTTAGGGCTCCCATAACAGAGGCCCGCGGCGACTTGTGTAGCTCAGGTGGCCTGTTCTAGAAGGTTCTCAGCACGTCGAGTCGTGACGAGGGAGGTGACGACTAGAAAATTTGCGCAATATCACACAAGTCGTGGATTTTCTAGCGCCAGGAAAGAGTGACATCAGAGCGGCAACCATAAACTAGGTCGACTAATGGCGAGGGGGGAGCGATACACGGAGGTGAAGCGGCCTCGCGTAACATTACTGTAATCCTAACATTAAATTTATTGTTAATATTATTGCCGAAAAACACATTATTCTCGAAGTTTTCACCTAAAATTTTACTGCTACTAAATAACTGCGAAAATTACTTGAAGTGAAAAAAAATTTTTTTTTTACTTTAAATAAACTTTGTATCCACGCGTATTTTCGGCTATTATAAAGAAAAAAATAGAACTGACTCTTCCATATTCATAAAAATTTAGCTGGCAGGTTGAAAAGAATATTTATGTGTGACATAACAATCCAAAGCTATAGCTTTGGATGGTTTTATAACGAAAGTTCNCCAGGTTGAAAAGAATATTTATGTGTGACATAACAATCCAAAGCTATAGCTTTGGATGGTTTTATAACGAAAGTTCGAACCATTTCTCTATCTTTATAGTGTGTGTATATGGTGAAGAGATGCAGGTCATTTGCTGTGGTTCTGTGAATGCCATTTTCAAAGATAGTTATAAATAGGTTGCTTATAAATATATGTAGAAATCCGTTACGCCAAGATGATAGATACCCACAGCAGAGGTTGATGTGGCGTTATCTTCGGAGTTGCAACTGCGGGTAAGCCATATTGTGGAAACCTTTTTATAACTGGGCTGAAGTTCAGTTGGTGCGCCNCTTCGGGGTTGCAACTGCGGGTAAGCCATATTGTGGAAACCTTTTTATAACTGGGCTGAAGTTCAGTTGGTGCGCCGTTCGTTTGTTAGCCACAAGACCGTTAGCATTAACTTAACTACTATAATAACCTTCGATAGTACCCAAAATGTACGGAAATCATGACTTCGGAGGACCAAAACTTTAAAAAATCACTCGGTTAGAATTTAAAAAATATTGTTACTTTTATAGACATTAAGTAATTTGAAACAAGACATGCATTTAAGTAAATGAAAATAACATAACTGAAGATTTGTTAGTTTTATTTGTTGTCTAAATTCCAACTAGCAGCCTTTGGAATATATTTTTGGCTTTTCGGTATAAAACCGAATTTTCAACACACGCAAATAACAATGGGAGTTTCGAAAACTAATAANAATATTTTTGGCTTTTCGGTATAAAACCGAATTTTCAACACACGCAAATAACAATGGGAGTTTCGAAAACTAATAATTAATAACCAGCCTTATTTTGTAATATGTGGCGCATTAAGATTTTAAAATTCCTTTACAAACTTTAAACAATTAACCTCTGAAACTGAGCACTTTTGAAAGACCTGCGTAAGATCTACTTGTATGCACATATTGTATACTTCCGCCATACGTAAAATTATAATTGTTATAAGCCTGATAACTTTATTAAAGCGTCGGTAAAATAAAAGTGCAATAATATTATAAAAATAAAGACTTGACAAATTAGCTAATAGTTAGATATACACCCTTTAAAAAAAANGGCACTTTCAGCGGTGACCCTATTGTTGACCCTATTGTTTTATTGGTGGAAAGTCTGTAGGAATGTTCAATGTTTGTCCGTGGGGAGTTTTCAATTGATTTTACTCACGTATTTTGAGATACGGTGCTTCAAAAATAAGTTTCTAGCCATTTTGGAGTATTCTAATTAAATAGTGTTTCTAATGTGTGCGTCTTCTTGAAAGCACCCAACAGTCTGAAGCGTGCGTTCTTTTCGCATATCAGTACATTGGAAGCACTTTTAATAGTTTCGAGGGAAAACGAAAACGCCATGTAGATGGGAGCCTTAATATTTCATATTACTGTATCGAATAGCCTAGTGCATATGCAGGTTCGTGAAAGAGGGCAGTATTAATAAAATAACTAAAATTAAACTCCTGACGGCATTTAGTCGCCGTCGCTGCTCTCCCGACAGTCGCACAATGCAGTCGCTGGCCCGTCGCCGAACACGCCCGGCACTAACGGCCATTTAGGGCTCCCATAACAGAGGCCCGCGGCGACTTGTGTAGCTCAGGTGGCCTGTTCTAGAAGGTTCTCAGCACGTCGAGTCGTGACGAGGGAGGTGAGAACCAGAAAATTCGCGCAATATCACACAAGTCGTGGATTTTCTAGCGCCAGGAAAGAGTGACATCAGAGCGGCAACCATAAACTAGGTCGACTAATGGCGAGGGGGGAGCGATACACGGAGGTGAAGCGGCCTCGCGTAACATTACTGTAATCCTAACATTTAAATTTATTGTTAATATTATTGCCGAAAAACACATTATTCTCGAAGTTTTCACCTAAAATTTTACTGCTACTAAATAACTGCAAAAATTACTTGAAGTGAAAAAAAAAAATTTTTACTTTAAATAAACTTCGTATCCACACGTATTTTCGGCTATTATAAAGAAAAAAAATAGAACTAACTCTTCCATATTCATAAAAATTTAGCTGCCAGGTTGAAAAGAATATTTATGTGTGACATAACAATCCAAAGCTATAGCTTTGGATGGTTTTATAACGAAAGTTCGAACCATTTCTCTATCTTTATAGTGTGTGTATATGGTGAAGAGATGCAGGTCATTTGCTGTGGTTCTGTGAATGCCATTTTCAAAGATAGTTATAAATAGGTTGCTTATAAATATATGTAGAAATCCGTTACGCCAAGATGATAGATACCCACAGCAGAGGTTGATGTGGCGTTATCTTCGGAGTTGCAACTGCGGGTAAGCCATATTGTGGAAACCTTTTTATAACTGGGCTGAAGTTCAGTTGGTGCGCCTTTCGTTTGTTAGCCACACGACCGTTAGCATTAACTTAACTACTATAATAACCTTCGATAGTACCCAAAATGTACGGAAATCATGACTTCGGAGGACCAAAACTTTAAAAAATCACTCGGTTAGAATTAAAAAAATATTGTTACTTTTATAGACATTAAGTAATTTGAAACAAGACATGCATTTAAGTAAATGAAAATAACATAACTGAAGATTTGTTAGTTTTATTTGTTGTCTAAATTCCAACTAGCAGCCTTTGGAAAATATTTTTGGCTTTTCGGTATAAAACCGAATTTTCAACACACGCAAATAACAATGGGAGTTTCGAAAACTAATAATTAATAACCAGCCTTATTTTGTAATATGTGGCGCATTAAGATTTTAAAATTCCTTTACAAACTTTAAACAATTAACCTCTGAAACTGAGCACTTTTGAAAGACCTGCGTAAGATCTACTTGTATGCACATATTGTATACTTCCGCCATACGTAAAATTATAATTGTTATAAGCCTGATAACTTTATTAAAGCGTCGGTAAAATAAAAGTGCAATAATATTATAAAAATAAAGACTTGACAAATTAGCTAATAGTTAGATATACACCCTTTAAAAAAAAATACTAAAATGAAAAGAAATAATTTCAAGTATTCCCAAATATTTACCTAACACTTTAAGTTCAACGTTAAAACCAGGGACTTATTTCTGTTTGTCGTTACCAGCTATACTGGGCGCATGTCAGACTTAACCTTGAGCAGCCCATACCCACGCCAGTGTTTACGTTAGCATAATAATGAGGGAGGGAGACACTGCAAGNAGACTTAACCTTGAGCAGCCCATACCCACGCCAGTGTTTACGTTAGCATAATAATGAGGGAGGGAGACACTGCAAGCCAGCCTCTTGTTAGTCAGAGCGCCATGTAAAATACACCAGCTGGAGGGTCTTCTCTCGCCGCTAGACGCGGGGGANCCAGCCTCTTGTTAGTCAGAGCGCCATGTAAAATACACCAGCTGGAGGGTCTTCTCTCGCCGCTAGACGCGGGGGAAGCCTGATTAAACACGGATTTTGATACACTCCACGGCGGAGCTCGTAGCCCGCGGCTGGCAGCTGGTCTTGCTCGCGAGTGCGGTCGAGTGTGCGCTCTGCGCGTCCCCGAGGGCGATCGAGAGAGCACCGCGCCTTGGACGGAGCCGGCACGAGAGCGATGGTCAGGGGCGCCTGCAGCCCAGGGAAGTTTCACTGACTACAGTTGACCTTTTTTCCCTCCCGCCATTCCCGGTCCCATTAAAACTTCGCCATACCCCCCCCCCCC
>NQII01000150.1:629987-752578 GCA_002778355.1 Clitarchus hookeri | reverse complement strand
TCCTCCTTCAAAAACACACTCCGAACTCTACCACCTTTCCCTCAAAGTATTTTACTTGCAGGAACTCGTAGACGGCCACAATAGAAAAAACACACACACACAGACACATACGCTATTGCACACTAGCATTCACTCACTTGTCCCTCCATCCCTCCCTTCCACAAACCGCCTGTTTTTAACACCGCCGCAACGACAATAACAGCAATGCAGTGTGTGTTATGGCGTAGTCGCTGTGGAGGAGAGGAAACAGAGAGTTTTCGTAAAAGTCTGTGGTGCTCGGACGGAAACTCTTGAACGAGAGTGATCGGGAAATAAGTCCTGTGAATCGTTTGAAGTCGGCGTNGAAATAAGTCCTGTGAATCGTTTGAAGTCGGCGTGTGCGCAGTAACTTTTTTTGTACGATTTGCAAACTGTTTTTTGGAGACTGGTCGCGGAAAATATTTTTGTTGCACTTAAACAAATGCCCAGTCCGGCTGTGAACGTTGCGGCTTAGCTATACTGATGTTTTCTATGTATCTGATATTTTCCCTGTCCTATAAATTGCATAGAGACCTAGGATATTTAACCTATATACCTGTATAACTTTTATTGATTATGACAACGCCTTCGATAAAATAATGCGATATAGTAAGACATATTGTGTAATAAATTATGGAGAGAAGAGGCTACCCACATCAATAAAAAAAAATACGTCCCAATAGTGATCTAAATAGTACATACACAAATTAAAAAAAAATAAAAATCCAAAACCCCGTTAAGGTTTGTAACCTCCCCAACATCGTTTTATATTTATTTGGACTACGCTGTTCATGANCCTTCGATAAAATAATGCGATATAGTAAGACATATTGTGTAATAAATTATGGAGAGAAGAGGCTACCCACATCAATTAAAAAAAATACGTCCCAATAGTGATCTAAATAGTACATACACAAATTAAAAAAAAATGAAAATCCAAAACCCCGTTAAGGTTTGTAACCTCCCCAACATCGTTTTATATTTATTTGGACTACGCTGTTCATGAATGGAATAACACACCTTATTAAGGAGTTCTATGGAATGAAACCACTTTGAACACATTTTCATTTGCCGAATATCAGATAAGAAACTGTAGATGGATTTAAGAGAGTAGTATGACTGTTACAGAAAATATATATATTATAAAAAAAAATAGTTACATACCGCATCAATCAGGATAATAAAATTACAGTTTACAATTACAATTACAGGATTATAAAATCACCAAAAGCCATAATAAGAAAGATAAATTAAAAATAAATAAAATATAAAAAATTTTAACATTCAAGTAAATTAAAAGATGAAAAATAGTCATTACCACAACTACGAATTATTCTAACAAGTAAAGATAATCCTAATACAGACTCACAGACTCAAAAAGTAAGTATTACCATCATAAAAAATATATCAAACATACTAATTAATATATATAAATAAATAAACCAATATAATGACAAAATAATATGTTAAATGTTAAAATTTTTAATATTTTCTTTATTTTTAATTCCTCTTTTTTATTATGGCTTTTGGTGATCAGTACATTAAATTGAACATATAAAACTAACCCTCCGTAGTAAAATGTTATGACTCTCTTTCACGCTTGTTGTCTATACTGGCACGGCCGAAAAGACCGTTAATATATTATTAAGGGAAAGTATTAGGAAACTTTGTTAGATAGCCGCTTCAGAAGGTTCGACCCCTGGCANACCGTTAATATATTATTAAGGGAAAGTATTAGGAAACTTTGTTAGATAGCCGCTTCAGAAGGTTCGACCCCTGGCAATCGTATTCTCAGACATTGGAAAATAGCAAACTGTAAACGAATTTCACAATAAATAAGTTTGCTGGTTTTTACAGATTGGGGTTTAGGCCGTCCATTTGAAGACTATTGATATTCTGGAAACTATAGTAATTGTCTATTATTCGAGTTAGACACACAACGCAATGAATTTTATTTTATGCATTTCATACGAGTGTGACAATTAATTTGAATAACGCTCGACAACATTTTCATATAAACTAAAAGCCTTGCAATGTGTACGTTTATAAGTGTGTCCACGTGTAATGGATTTCTAGTGAAAGTGTGCAGCAGAAAATAACATAATTTCCGTCTCTTTGCAGATAATTTACCGTCTAAAACGTGGTGAAAGCGAACAATCACGTAACTAAAACAACTTCAATTATTTTGAACCGAACTTCAACCTTCACAGTACGTATCTTACTTTGGTTAAACCCGACCTCCCGTGGCGCAGTCAGTTGGTGCACCGTCGGTCTGGGGTGCGGGAAGTTCTGGGTTCGAATCCCACGTTAGGCATCGTTGGTAATTTAATGTAGGTTATAAGTTAAGTTTGTAAGCCATCCCCTGATAGCCCTTCAGGCGTAATACTGGGGGACGTTAATAGGCCCTTTACAATATAAAACAATACTATCCTTTAAAAAATTGTCTAACTAAAGCACCTCCTTGTATGCTTACGTGTATCTCGACACTTATTTTAGACCTTTAGCTGTATCTAAGCCGATTTAGAAGAAATTAATTGGAAAGTGGAAAAACTTGGGTGGCTCTTAACATCGAGGTCTTGAGAGACGATAAAGGTGAAACAAGGTGATTATGTAACAGCGCCAGAATGTAAGGGTGGGGGGAACGGTAGATCCCCAAGGACACCCACCGACACCATCTGGCACAATATTCACATGCGAAAATCCGGGAGTGACCCCACCGGAAATCAAACCCGGTTCGCCTAGGTGGAAGGCTAGAAGTCTAACCAATACACCACCGCGGTCCCTCAAATTCGAAGAACATTCTTGCCTAAGAGTTTTGTAATATATAATATGTATAGTTTACCATCACGTCAAAATCCGTCATATATTAGCTCTTTACTTTCTCCTATAAAGAAAGACTGCGCCAGTCGAAAATATGTAGCAAATCATGATACAAAAATGTTCAGCTCTTGAATCTTTGCCAGAATAACACACCTGTTGACGACTTACCCGTGTAACTGGTTTCTGTAAGGTCCGGTTAGAACCAAATTTAGTAATTACGTTTGCTCTGATATTTCGTCAATGAAATCTCAATTTGTTCAGAATCGAAAAAAAAACACCAACAATTTATGTATATCATGCACGACTTGATTAACATTGAAAGAACAATCATCAAAAAATTGCAATATTAAAAGTTTAATAATTTTGTTGGCTGTTAAATTTTTTAATGTATTGTTAGAAAACTAGCGCTATATAGGCCCTACATGATTATAACCTAGTTACCTACAGTTAAAATCAATAGAATAATGTACAAAGCCCGACATTCTGACTAAATTAGAATTCTGATATTATGAAAAAAAATGTCAAGTGATTGAGCAAGTAGGCTAGTTAAATATTAATGTAAATTATTACTATGAATTCTCAGAACTATCAGTTTTTTTCAAATAAGTGGAAAGTTCCTTCGACAGCTTTAATAAACCTGTATATATGTTGTATTTAAGTCAGTATTAATGCATTCAGTACATCAGTTATTAAATAAAGAGACATTTTAGAATAATGTGTTTCAGGCATTAATTTTTCTGCCATTCATTTTTTATACACGTGCTATACACATTTCTTAATATTTTATATATTATAGCTGCTTAACGATGGTATAAGTACTGGTAAAAATATGTTTTTTGTGAAGAATGATTTAAAAAATAAACCGAAAATATTTAATTTTAAAAAGATGTAATTTCACTTTATATTTATATTAATAATTTAGGTACATCTTAGCTTCTTATGTAAAGCAAACCAACTATATAACATCACAAAATAATCTTAATAATTTTTTTTAAATACGTTTTATGCTTAAAAGTGAAGACACGTCCGTTTTTTACGAAATTGTTTCCGTGAAAGCTATTAATGCAAGTGCGGTGAATAAANTATACACGTGCTATACACATTTCTTAATATTTTATATATTATAGCTGCTTAACGATGGTATAAGTACTGGTAAAAAGATGTTTTTTGTGAAGAATGATTTAAAAAATAAACCGAAAATATTTAATTTTAAAAAGTTATAATTTCACTTTATATTAATATTAATAATTTAGGTACATCTTAGCTTCTTATGTAAAGCAAACCAACTATATAACATCACAAAATAATCTTAATAATTTTTTTAAAATACGTTTTATCCTTAAAAGTGAAGACACGTCCGTTTTTTACGAAATTGTTTCCGTGAAAGCTATTAATGCAAGTGCGGTGAATAAANCCTTAAAAGTGAAGACACGTCCGTTTTTTACGAAATTGTTTCCGTGAAAGCTATTAATGCAAGTGCGGTGAATAAATTAACCATTTGTTTCAAGCTTTGCGGAACAAGTGATTTTGTGCAATATGCATAACATGTTTCTTGAGCTCGAGCACTGCAAATAAAAATTCGTTCTTAATTTGCATTCCACGATAAAACAATTTCTTTCTTCGCAGAAACACGATAAAATTATTAAATGGTGCACCAGGTATAATATGAGAAACCTACCTATGCGGGATGAAGTAGAGAGTTGTGGCTGGGGCGTGGGCACGGTTACTTGAGCACTTTTGAAATCAACCTTTGCAAAATGTCACTTTCGCCTACCCGCGTATATTTTAACGGGTGCGCTGACCGGGATNCACTTTTGAAATCAACCTTTGCAAAATGTCACTTTCGCCTACCCGCGTATATTTTAACGGGTGCGCTGACCGGGATACGCACCTAGCAAAGTTGGTAACGACGGCGGAAGAGTAATTCCACGTCTTCACGTCGAATTTAATGCGTTAGTTAAACACCTGCAGAGTACCAAACTGATTTATTTCCCTTCGTGTATTTCTCACGCACACACGAGTAATAATTGGCACGCCTGTATTATGTTTACTTTTGTTTTTAATATATCCGTCGTTTCACTTGAGACACGCGCGAATAAAACTATGCGGGTTNCTGTATTATGTTTACTTTTGTTTTTAATATATCCGTCGTTTCACTTGAGACACGCGCGAATAAAACTATGCGGGTTCGTGTCGGTGTCGATTTCAGATGTGGCGGAAGGACACAGAGCACGCGTGCAAGTGCACGTCGAGCCGGCTGGGTTTCTTTCAGAAGTGCTCAGTTGGCCGCGAGCGGCCGGCGAGAGCGGGTACTCACGGATGACGGTGAGTTCCTCGTCGTTGGAAGGCTTCGTGTATATGGGCGNATTGGCACGCATGTATTATGTTTACTTTTGTTTTTAATATATCCGTCGTTTCACTTGAGACACGCGCGAATAAAACGATGCGGGTTCGTGTCGGTGTCGATTTCAGATGTGGCGGAAGGACACAGAGCACGCGTGCGAGTACACGTCGAGCCGGCTGGGTTTCTTTCAGAAGTGCTCAGTTGGCCGCGAGCGGCCGGCGAGAGCGGCCGGCGAGAGCGGGTACTCACGGATGACGGTGAGTTCCTCGTCGTTGGAAGGCTTCGTGTATATGGGCGNCGAGCGGCCGGCGAGAGCGGGTACTCACGGATGACGGTGAGTTCCTCGTCGTTGGAAGGCTTCGTGTATATGGGCGTGGCCGTCGACACCTCGCACGAGTACACTCCGGTCGCCTCGAAGCTCATGTTCCTGAGCACTACGAACCTCTTGTTGCTCGCCGCCGTCTGCAACACGAGCCAAGGGAGTTCGTGAGCCGAGAGATACTTCCAACTATACCTAGTACATTGCATCCTTCTTAGATATTACACGAAATATCACTCTGAGATAAGCAACACAGTGAAAGAAAATTAAATTATTCAAGAAAACTAATAAAACACAATTTTAAAGGAATTAAAAATACACATCGGTTTTTTCCTCACACATCTCAATTCGGAACAAAACTAACATATTAGATTAAAACTCTAAATAGCTGCTTGTTTTATTAGAATACAGCAAATATCTGTGGACAATACGTTCGTCCGTATTGCAATTTTAAATTTCACAAGGAAATTTAAAAACAAAATAATCGGAAGATAAACTCATACCGCAGGTGATTAATGAGTGTCGGATTTCTAATGAATTGCCACGTGCCGCTTCTAAGAATTTCACGAACACACTATTAGAAACAAAATTTTGTGTTAAATAACTCTTTTTGGATTTCTACGAATTTACATTTTAACTTAAAAATCTCGTACTTTAGATGTAAACTAAATTCAAACCACGGCATATATGAGCTGATATAAACAATAACTCCTAGTAGCAAAATGTTACGTACATACATCTAGTATTTTTAAGTNCCGCAGGTGATTAATGAGTGTCGGATTTCTAATGAATTGCCACGTGCCGCTTCTAAGAATTTCACGAACACACTATCAGAAACAAAATTTTGTGTTAAATAACTCTCTTTGGATTTCTACGAATTAACATTTTAACTTAAAAATCTCGTACTTTAGATGTAAACTAAATTCAAACCGCGGCATATATGAGCTGATATAAACAATAACTCCTAGTAGCAAAATGTTACGTACATACATCTAGTATTTTTAAGTTTAAATTTCAGTTAGCAAAACAGCGTCGGGAGTCCGCAACTTCACGTACCTGAGTGTATAAAAAGTTGCATACTACGAAGGCGAACGGAACCAGCACGTCCTGCTGTAACCGCCTGTACATATGCCCGCCATGAAAATACGTGCAGGCCCTACATCGCCAATAAGACTTGTGTGTTGTTGGAAATAAGATGCAATCCCTTTTGGTAGCCTCTGCTGCTCAATTGCTAATATCCATTGTTCAATTAGTTTTATACATGTGTACACGTAACCCACATACCTCGAGGTTATGGTGTGCGGGCGCTATCTGCATGGTGCATTAGTTCCGTTCGCCTTCATGATATGCAACTTGTTGCGCACGCATGTACATGAAGTTGCGGACACCCGCCACTGGTTTACTAACTTCAGTTTAAATTTAACACAATTGAATGAATACTCCAAACATTTTGTTAGAATAATTTGTTGTTTATATTAGCCTATAGATGCCGTGGTTCAAATTTCGACATGTAGTTTTAAAACACTTTGTATATACGTGTGTGTGTGTGTGTGTTGTGTGTAAATTGATTAGTTTTTTTTGTTTTTATAATAAAGTTATTTTCGATAACACAAAAATAAGTCACAAAACATGCTTAAAATTTATAAAATAGTTTTTTGCTCAATTACTTGAACTCTTTATATAATAAATATGTGAAGGAATTAATTGCATACAAAATGTGTTGGAGTTACGGCTGCAGAAGCCATGTACTACCTCCTGGCGTAAAAATAGGTAAAACAAAAAAATAACAAATAACATGGTTTCGAAATCCCTTCAGTTTATGTAACTTACAGCTATTTTAAATTACGAAATCATTTCTGGTTATTAGAAGTTAGGCACAGTACCTCCACAGCGTGCAGCACACAAGTGTTTTGCGTATTGCCTATGCTGTAGGTACTCCTTTACCACCATCCAACATCCGCTCGCTTCTAAACTAACAGTTACAAAACAATGCAAGGATGTTTTAGTAACGTGTTGATGAACCTTTTATACACATGTTTCAACAAATATTTCGGATGAAGTGTTTGAACAAATGTCGTATAACAGTAAGAGTAATGCAGTATTGGCGACGAACTGGGAAAATTATGCCTTGTCCTAGCGATGTGTTTTCAAGCGGACGCAAGTTTTCCCGGCAGAGTGACGTTGAACGAGAATTAATGATGAAGCGACGAAGGAATGAAACGGTTGGGCAAATGGGAGCACCCGAAAAAAAACAGGGTAATGAAACCGTCCGCAAGATTTCCTACGTGCAAACATCCATCTGTGACACTGCTGTGGTTTGAACTCGGGTAACTGAGGTAGTAGCCGATGCGAAAGCCACGTGGCTGACAGAGGTCCACCAGAAGATCTGCGTCTGTTCCTTAACGTTTCGTATTAAGTGTCGATTTTTAATGTATGGCAACTAAAATTGGTTTATTTTTCTTATGTGCGTAATCAAGTAAAATCTTGCGAATTAGTAATATAGTTGACTTTTTATTATTTACAATGTGTCACTTGACATAAGTATAAATACTAAACATTACGTCCATTACAATGCCAGATATTGCACGAAAGGGCGCGAGACTATATTATAGGCGGTGGCAATGCCAAAATCTGTAAATTTTTATGCCAAGATATTTAAGAGAACGCTGTAAAGACTCGTTTCCTTTATGCTTAACGGATGAATTCTTGATGCAGTCTGACTATTTCCAGGTGCAGACGAATAACAAAATTGAAATTCAGAGCATGAGAATCGTCATTTGACAGCGAAATGAAGAATCATCATAAACCTCTAACGACAGGCAATAATGAAAAAAATACGCCAGATTTGTTCACAGTGCACTGAAAAATACGTAATAATCAAATTTTTCGCAATATTTACAGTCGTTGGGAATGGGTAAACAAGATAAAATTTGCAGTATTGCAAAGTGCTTATTCAACCACAAACCAAAATTACGTATGAACTAAGACTAGAGGAAATCAATGCGCGTAGAGGATTGCGAAGCCTTTAACACTGCAAATTTGCTGCGAGGAGAAATTGCAGGGTATCTTGGCACCCCACATTGTCGCTTCCCCTCCCTCCCGGGCGTGCAAGCTTGCGCGTAATCTTACTTGCGAGGCGCTGAAGCTCTCAACGCGCTGGCTTCGTATCTCGGGGGTTGTTCAAAATTATGAACCGATTATCGTCGCTCGCCGCCGCAACGAACGCTCGCACGTGCCCGCGGTGGCAGCTTCATGTTAACGATTGTTTGGAGAAGAACGGGCTGAGGATAGTTGCGAGCTGCCCCTGTGTCTTGGCACGTTAAGGGCCCCGCCTGTCTGGGGGGGGGGACCTTAACCCGTGCAACGCTCTTGCACAGCGTTGCTAAGTGTTTGAAATCCTGTTTTTTTTTTACTAAACTACTTAACGTGCCCCCATCATGTTTACCCAAGCAAATAAACCAGACACTAGACGAGAACGTAACGGCACTTTAAAGTTTCCAAGCATGCTGTATCCATGAAGCTGATGTGCTTGCAGACATCAAGGGTGCAAGTACTACACGTGTTTGTTCCCTTGCATAGTTGCATACTTCAGAGGCAAATTGGACAGATATGTACTTACTTACATCAGGTGAACGTTGACACTGTCTAAAGTCAGTATTAGGACTGCTAAATAGTGTGAGTATCGTGTTTCGCATTTATTTTTGTTGGTGTTGCAAGTAGTTACAAATGTTTGGTCTGGTTGGTGTAGTTAGTACATTTGTTGGAATGATCGAAACACTCAAATTCTCGGTTTCTTATTATTAATTTTGTTATGGCATTTTCCTCTTTAAAATGTATTGAATTTGCATACATTTGCAAGGCAGTAATCATAAAGTTTATGGTCTTTTTTGAAGGGACAACTTTCATGTCACAAAAGTTGTACATTTTAGTGTTGCATAAATTACGAAGGATGTAACTTTCACGTTACTTGGTACCATACATTACCAAAAACTGTACCTAATGTTATAGGAGCTTGGTTCATTTTGAATTACGTTACAATTTGACTAAAGCGTGCGTAGGTTTAAAATAACACTAAATAATGTAAATGAAATTCATAGCTTTCTGCAATCCAGTATTACGAAGAACTGAGGAAGGGCAATGGTATAGGCTGTCCAGAGTAAAGTAAGCACTTTTGATAGCCTTGCTTAAGATCTGCTAAAATTTACATAGTGTATTCTTCCACCATACGTAAAATTAACATTGCAGTGGTCTTGATTACTTAATTCATGCTTCTGAATTGGAATTGTAAAAGGCGTATTAAGGTGGCCCTGTGTTAAACTTGACGGCTTATAAGGGGACGGTTTACAAACTAACTTATGACCTAACTTAAACTAACACCCATGCCTTACCTAGGATTCGAACCCAAAACTTCCCGCGCCGCAGACCGGCGGCGCACCAACCGACTGCGCTACGGGAGGCCGGCTGATGCGTCGGTCAAGTGAAACTATGCAATTGTAACAAAAGTAATACTTTAAAAATTTACTAACTCTTACACTTATAAGCATAAAAAACAGAAAGGAAAGAAGCCAGTTCATTATTCGCGAACGTATCTTGAAATTTTAATTAAACGTTAAGGCACGGAACTTCTTTTCCTCCGTCGTTGCTAAATTTAGTGCGCGCATTCCTGTTGGCGTGACCGTTAAAATATGTGCAAGTAGAGGGACACTGACATTTTTCAAAATGTGATTTCAAAAGTCCTCAAACGTGAGCGGCCTGTAGACAAGCGTTTCAGCCAACTTCGTGCAAAGATAGTTCGCCCGCATTATGCACTTTGCACTCTGTCTTACGCAATTTTCACGTTAGATTGTGGTGCGAGATATTATGCTTGTAGAGTGCATCATTGTACCGGATATCGTAATCTTGTATTTACTTTTCCTGTTTGTTACTTATTGGCTTCTGAAAATTTGTTGACGTTAATTAACGTAAAGGATTATAACACTAGACCATAGTGCTCAAAAGTTTGATTTACTTCTCGAAGAATAATTAATTTGAAACATTTGTAATGACTTACACATATATGCTTGTGCTACCAGAAAAAACGAGCTGTCATTCTAATTACCTATCACAAAGGAAAAATAAATTTTCTTTATCTAACGTTGAGCTCAGTGAAGTGATTAATAAAACGCATTTATATGACTTTTTCAGCTGTATAATTTTGATGGAAAAGAAAAAATGTTATCTTAAATTTGGTGCAAACCAATATATTTAAAGAGGTTGAAAATTATTTCATGAATTTTCGGCTTACCTTGAGTACATCCTGATACGAAACACCCTTATCGTTTCTTGTAAAGCATAATTTATTAGCACCTGAATGCGTTGAAACGCTACACCTTTTATTAATAAATGTTTTGATAGGCGTTTTCTGAAAATGGAAAAGGGGAGAGAATGACATAGGATTTATAATCTCATTCACTATCTGCGTTGTTTCAATTTGCTGCGCCTGTTTGACGCAGTTAAATTAAAGCCTTTACCAGTAAACAGCTGCGCTCTGCGAGAACAAAACATCCAATAATTATGATTTATAGCCTACGAGGCACATTAGGATGACGCTAATGCAGTTTCCATAGCTTGAATAATTTATGGCAGGAAATTTCCGGCAAACCAGTGGAATAAAACTGTGTTAAAATAAACGTTATACAGATTTACTTATAAAGATTATAACCACAATTTCTACAATTTTACGGATTTGCAATTCATAAATTTTAAAAAAAATCTTGAACACACTCAAGTTTTCATCTAACTATTAAATTGAAAAGCATGATTTCAAATCAAATATTATGCGTAGGTAATACTACAATTTAATTTTGCAACTTAAAATAGGTTTTATAACCTGTAGAGTAAAATGATACAGAATATTTTACATAAACTAAATTTTTCGTGAACACATAATTTATGAACAAAATAAACAGGAGAGCAACAAACAATAACAAAAAAGTAGTATGTATATAACATAGTAATTACAAACATATATATATAATAGAATACAATACTGGCATATTGGTGTTATGTTAGCATTGTCCTTCTTGCATCCTCTATCATTTCAAATCTGCGCAGGTAACGATAAAATAACTGAGATTCAAAACTCTAGTCCATCTCGTACAGTAGATAAATAAGCAGATAGGCCACTAAATACGAGTTTATTTATGTTGTTTCAATATCCCACAACGCGGACATATCGGTAACCAAGCACAGTTTATTAAGCGTAAATTGATTTTTGGAATGGTTATCTCTTTAAATAAACAAAAGGCTAAATTACGAACGCAATATTGTATAATGTTATCTCGAGGATTGCATTACGGAAGCAATATTTTTGTACACTAATTTCTCTTAGTTTTTTAAAATAATGTTTTGTCTCGTTTTACAGTACCCAACACGTCCCGTACAGTATGGCAGTGAAATATTATTGCCTACAACATATAATTATATCAGAGCCTGTTAAGTTATGCACTAGCATGTGTGCCTCGAATTGGAAGTGTCAATGTTTCGAAGCTTGGGCGTATTTTCTACCGAGGTGATTTTCCGTCCTCTTTACTACTGGCTAATACCGGCAATGTTCCTAAATGTGAACCTTTCCGTTCATTTGAGTTGAAGTTCCTTATAACAATTCTTATATTTAAGTTATTGAAGATTATTATTATGTTCTCATAAGAGACGGATGAAGATACATTTTGCTACATGCAAGAAAAGATTTTCGCGCCCTCATTTCACGACACTGCTCATCACACAACGTCCTCTTTCCTCATTTTACCACTCAACACATGGTCTACATCACTTTACCACTCAACACATGGTCTACATCACTTTACCACTCAACACATGTTCTACATCACTTTACCACTCAACACATGGTCTACATCACTCTTAATTGAATCTTCACCCCAGGAACCCCCGTAGTNCTTTACCACTCAACACATGGTCTACATCACTCTTAATTGAATCTTCACCCCAGGAACCCCCGTAGTGTGCAGCTTCATTTGAATGTCGGCATGTCTGTGCCCCACAACTTTAAAATACAATCCTATAAAAATTGATATCGAGCCCTTGCCTTCTAAACATAAATTCTTTATTATTTTCGTATCAGATAACGTGTCTACGGTTACCATCTTCGCAAGTGTCCGTGGCTACCCGCAATGAAGTAGCTCGATCTAATGAATATAACCTGGCCATACCAGTGATTCTGTGGTAGCAATTTTGAAAGTATATAATTATTAATTATTTTAAAATACTCAGGAGACATTTAAATTCAGGTAATATATTATTGAAAAATAATCATTCAATTCTGCTTTGGTTAATTACAAGTATTTTTTAAATTTCATGAAAAATACACAGTAAACGTCAAAACAAACAAACTTTAGGGCATGCAAATGCCAAAAGTTAAAAACCGAGGTAAAAATATTATGATAAAATATAATTGTCAAGAAACTTTCTCTCAGATTCCTCGGAGAGATAAAAACCTATAAAATGATCAACGTCAAAAGTGCGTATCTAATGGTGAAGTTCATTTAATTCAGACTAAAGTAAATATTTCTAACAATAATTTTTCATTTGTGTATTGCCGCTGACGCGGCGCCACGCAGTTCGATGTCCCACGCGGCCTGACGTTTCGCAAGGGCCTTAATTCGTCTCTGCTCCTCGCATACACGCTGCACGCACAATGGTTCAGACACCGGTCTGCCGCCGCTGGGAAACCCGGTTCTTTCACGACCACCCGCCGAGGATAATTTTTTTTGGACAAGGATTCTGATGTGAGGAACGTACGGGCACTACTGTGATGTAGAGGTTTTCTCGGGGTACTTCCAATCAACTTGGCTGGTCGGAAGATGTGTCTGTCCTTCGGGTAGGGCAGCGGGCTTCACTTAGTGCCAGCTTCTTCTAAGGCGTGTTGACTCTGCCGGAAATGCGGGGAAACGTGCGTATTGACGTTCGCATTTCCTTATACAGGCTGTTCGAGGTGATTTGTGCACTTTTGAAAGTCCTGCTTAAGATCTCCTTTTCTCCTTATGCTATAACCGTCCGCCATATGAAACATTTACGTTGCCACGGGCTTCACTCACACGAAGTTAAAATGGGCAGTTTTTAGTAAACTAAATGCATTACAAATATTCCAGTTCGTTCTGTGTATAAAGAAAACAAGAAGCTACTGATATAATCAATGAGCCTACTCTACTCTACGCGAGTGCAAATAAATTTTAATGACGTTCTTAAAAGCTTGAACGGCAGGTAGGCCTTGATGTCTCGTTGGCAGCAATATCGTTAAAGATGGAATCAGAAAACTATGCTACAACCGTGAGGAAAATACAAATACATACGTGCCCTACCCTGGACTCAAACCCACAAAACCTCGTACCATAAGCTAGCATGTAGCCAACTGTATGACGGAGGTATGATTTGTGGCATTTTCTTCAGATGCTATCAGGTCTAATGTATCTGTACGAAATGGTTTTTCCTGCCCGAGATATTTACAGGACCGTCAGTTTGAAAATAAGTATCTGAGCCACTTAAAGTACGTTAGTTTCCATGACCTACCGCATCGCTACTTGTGTAAATAATTTGGTGGAAATCGGTTAATTGGTTCCCGATATATGGCATAAGAACTTTTCTTACTTATTTGCTGCTAAAGTACAGAGTTCCTTTTAAAAAAAAGGCTCTGTATACGATGGTTTTAATAGATACTTTCAGCGTACAAAGTTTCGTTGAATTATTTAACAGATATAATGAACTTTTCTAAATAGTTTATATAGCCGTGATTTTGAAAATCAGAGTCTGACTCGCTTAAATCATGTAAGTTTACATGGTATTCTGTAGCACTACTGGCGTGCGAAATTTAGTGGAAATTAGTTTAATGGTTCCGAAAATCTGTCAAAATTTTCTATTATCTCACCTGGCACTATTTACAAAAAGGCCGGCAATTGAGGATTCTGTAGACCATAAATTATTATTAGAAAAATTAGATATCAGGGGTAAGACGAACAGTTTATTAAAGTCATAATTGTCAAAAAGGAGACAAGTAATTGGAGTTTTAAAGAAAAATGAAAACAATTTTATAGATGTATGTCGTTCTCATCCACAAATAATAAATACATGTGTTCCACAAGGGAGTGCTCTAGAGCCTTTGCTGTTTCTCATTTATTTAAATGAATTAGAACTTCAACTCCCTGATGTTTCACTTGTCTCTTTTGCGGATGATACCAACTTACTTATTAAACCATCTAAGTATATGACACTGGAAGATAATGCAACATATTTACTTTGTATACTTCTCTCGTGGTTTGCTTTCAACAGACAAGCTTTAAATATATATAAAACAAAATGCACTGTATTCTATCAGAAAATTTCAACTGAAGAACCAAAAATATGGGTTCAAAATTAATTATCAAGTTTCGTTAAACAGACTAGTTTCCTTGATGTAGAAATTGACAATAAACTATCGCGGAAAGAATATATAAAATACATTATAAAAAAATTAATAAATCTTTCTGCATGATAAAAGCCCTTTCGTCAGTAACCTCAAGTGAATTTTTAAAATCTGTATNAAAAAAATTAATAAATCTTTCTGCATGATAAAAGCCCTTTCGTCAGTAACCTCAAGTGAATTTTTAAAATCTGTATAGACGTACTTTGCATATGTACACTCACATATAAGTTACAGTATGATTTTCTTGGGGTATAGGAGATCCAACCTACAAACAGTTTTCGCAGCACAAAAAAGGCCATTGCGCATAATTCAACACTTATCAGCGACTAACAGCTGTCAATATTTATTCAGGGAGTTAGTGGTTCTCCCAGTGCCGTGTGTGTATATTAGTAAAACAATTCTTTATATACACAATAATAGAATTAAAAATTTGTACAGATTTTGTAATACACAAATATAAAACTGCAATAGAAAGCAATTTCCATCTTAGAACTGCAAATAAAGCCTACACACTTAAAACTGTAAACAAAATGGGAATTAAGTTATATAACAGACTAACAAACGGTATAAAAATACTAATGAACACAAATACGTTCAAAAAGAATCTGTTCAAAATCCTTCTAAATGGTTTATTCTGTANAAAAAAATTAATAAATCTTTCTGCATGATAAAAGCCCTTTCGTCAGTAACCTCAAGTGAATTTTTAAAATCTGTATTGACGTACTTTGCATATGTACACTCACATATAAGTTACAGTATAATTTTCTTGGGGTATAGGAGATCCAACCTACAAACAGTTTTCGCAGCACAAAAAAGGCCATTGCGCATAACTCAACACTTATCAGCGACTAACAGCTGTCAAAATTTATTCAGGGAGTTAGTGGTTCTCCCAGTGCCGTGTGTGTATATTAGTAAAACAATTCTTTACATACACAATAATAGAATAAAAAATTTGTACAGATTTTGTAATACACAAATATAAAACTGCAATAGAAAGCAATTTCCATCTTAGAACTGCAAATAAAGCCTACACACTTAAAACTGTAAAAAAAATGGGAATTAAGTTATATAACAGACTAACAAACAGTATAAAAATACTAATGAACACAAATACGTTCAAAAAGAATCTGTTCAAAATCCTTCTAAATGGTTTATTCTGTANAGTATAAAAATACTAATGAACACAAATACGTTCAAAAAGAATCTGTTCAAAATCCTTCTAAATGGTTTATTCTGTAGTGTATCTGAATATATGTCAAAGTTAATTATTTCCCTTTTCTTTTTGTCTCTTGTCTTTTTTGATCAACTGGAATAAATTCTGAGGTAGAGAGTGAAGCAGTTCATTGTTTTTATTTTTCGTCTGGCTTTATTTCTAGCCATGTCGTGGTGTGTGTTTAGGACCTATGTGTCAACTTAGTATTATGTATCTCTTTATTTTTTTTATTTTTTGTATAACTGTATGTGATTTTTTTTATATCGACGAGTTTATATATATTACTGCTCAATTGAACCATAAAATACTAATACACACACAAACTTATTTTCAGCGATATTTTCCAGCTAATTAAAAAATCAACGGTAACAAAAAGTATGATTATTTTCACGAAGTTACATATGCTGAACCAGCTATAAAATGTATGGTTGTTAACAAATTTTAATAGCAAACTTAATTTTTTAAATTTTGAAAATTATACAGAATTTAAATAATGACAATGTTCAATGTACTTAATTCTTTAATATACGCAATATTTTTCTCTTTACTTGGCAGTATATATGCCTTGAAGTAATGCACGATTCTGCTTTTCAAAGAAAATTATTCTAGTTCAGCAATTATGTAGTTTTTCATTTTATGTGAGCTCTCAGCCCTAAGAAAAAATACTTGAAAGATTCATGTAAGTGAAGTGCAAGTAAAAAATACTTAAAACCACGTTTTTTATTTATTTTTAAGGATGAAACACATTAAAGATAGTACGACGTTTTACAGAAACATAAGTCAATGGATTTATGTCTTGTTTGAGAGCGACCGACGGCGTAATTTTCTTCCGCGCCACTGTTAAGGTGTTCAGCCGGTGAGAAGTACGAATAAAAATACATCTGCAACCTGTGAAAAGATCAAGATCCCACTGTTCAATTTATGACCTCTACCGTATAGTTCCCATCACTCTGCCCCTTTCCCTCAACTTCTACAAAATCCAGACACCATTTCGGCATCGATTGCCACCGCGCCTCTTCAAGCATTCAAGCATTCATAACGATATGCGCATAGTTTACCAGGCTGCCGCAACTCTCGGCGTGAAACCACCCTCCATTTCAGCGGCTAATCAGCTTTACTGAGATGACCTTAACAGAATTAGTGGAGAAGATTATAATCTGTTGACTATACTAGGTGATGAGGCCTCTGTTGCCTAGCGGTCTCAGATTTTGCAATGAATTACTACTATGCCCCCAGGATTTCCAGAATTGAAGTTTACGGTCCTTCGTGTCACTATTGTAAGAAGAATGGAGATATTTGGGCGACTGTTAACATCGAGGTCTTGACAACCGACGAGGATGAAGCGAGAGCGAGTACAGAACAGCACCGGAACGCAAGGGCAGGGGAAATGGGAGATCCCGAGAAAACCCGCCGATCAGCGGCATCGTCCGGCACGATTCTCACATGCGAAAACCCGGGAGCGACCCCGCCGGGAATCGAACCGGGTTCACCTGGGTGGCAGGCGAGTAGTCTAACCACTACAGCACCGCGACCCCTATTACGAGAAGATACGACGTGCAGAAGACAGTGGCTTCCAACAAAATGTAACAAGTGAAAACTAAAAAAAAAAAAAATCTGCACATTGTCTTCGCTTTCAGGAAGAGTCGACAGCATGGATGAGAGAAGGCTGGCTCCAACTGTGGCAGGCTGCTTTAAAACAGTACTACTTTTTGCGCTTGGCTGAGGGATCTTAATCGATCACCGAAGTTCAGCAACGTTCCCAGCGGCACACAATTGGATGGGTGACCGTTTAGAGCAGTCGTTAAGCCGTTTCAGAGGTCCTTGGGTGGGCTGATAAACTATGACACCAAAGGAAAACAATATTTCGGTCACGTTCCCCGCCGTTGCAGAATTAGGTTTTGTTGTTATTCCACAGGAACCGTACAATTTACCGGAATAAAAAATATCCTATATCCTATTCCAGGACCTAAAGTACCTACATACCGAATTTGTTCAAAATCCGTTTTACCGTTATGGAGCTGTGTGGTAACAAACATAAATATGTACACACACACAGACTTTCGCATTTATAATATTAGTAGGATATATAAAATATTTTGTTGACAGTCTAATTACTTTTGGTCCAACAATGTTTTGTTTATTCAAAAGCATGTATTTTTTTAGAAAAAATTTACTTTGAGACTTTTTAAGTTTTGTTTTCTCAACAAAATATTATGTTTGGGCAGCTAAATATATGTTATCCTATACGAACGAATATATTGTTTGGCCATCCTCTCAATATAAATACGTGGTAGGAAACGGGAGTGTCCCTGAGAAAGCCCACAAAGAATGTCAGCATCTGCCACACTCCTCTGTTGATCGCTGGGGGTTGAGTTGAAACTGCAAACTCCAGCAGTTGAAGGCAAGGGATTAATTGTGTAAAAAATTTTTATAATATATTTATATAAAAATAACGTATGACACACAACATTGATACGCAGTCCCTTGCTATGATTGTGAACGTGAAAGGCGACAGGGATGTTCACCAGCCTACATGCGCGTTGTATGGCCATTCTATACCCCGGAATGTGGGGAATTAGACATTTACGAGTGTCAGGTTCCATAAACTGAATTAATGAATATATTCTGTGAAATAAGAGTCACTGTAAATAAGATTATCTTGCGTCTCGTACCAGAAAACTAGTGGAATGTACCGGAAAGCACTGAACCTCAGCTGTAAATTGCCTTGTAAAACGATATGTGAAAATTGGCGGTATGGCTAAATTAAATCTTGTCTTATTAGAGACTGAAATGGCAGCAGATGATTGGAACATTACTTGTTCTCTCTTGGGTGCACGCCAGAATAAATTGGTGGGACATAACGCACTGTGTGATAATATGATTTCGGGTCAAACTTTCTCCCTCTGAATAATTTAGGTATTCCTTCCACAAATTCTGTTACCACTGAGTCCACAATAAAGAAATATATCCAAAAAAAAAATTATATTTGTTAGAATTGTTATTGAGTTGTCGCTCGCGTTGATGTTGACACTGAAAAACTGCGTGCAAGCGGAGTTTATTAGTGCATACAATTTGTATCAGCTTTCGATACTCAGTATTTCGAGGTTTGATCCAACGAAAACAAGGAACAAATTCCGTATTTACAAAAAGTATTACGTATTGTAAGAAATAATATAATTTCTTTTAATTGCAGAACATATTGTCTTCTTTCCGTTTCCCCTACGAAATTCGAACACTGCCAATGTTCCGATTAAAAATTGTTCGAATATTATGCATTGATTTTTCTAAAACGATGGCGCGCAAGGTAAAAATACTGTACAAGGCGAACTTTTTGTTTACCGTGTACCATAGATGACCAATCCGCAGAGAACAACATAAAAATGCTGGACATTTAAGTACGTTTTAAATGCAAAAATGCACCTGTGTCTGATATAAGGAAGGTCGCTGTAACGAACATGGATGGCACATGATTTTATCCAACAGTCGCTGATAGACCCTACATAAAAAAANAAGGAAGGTCGCTGTAACGAACATGGATGGCACATGATTTTATCCAACAGTCGCTGATAGACCCTACATAAAAAAAGTTAAAGTTCGTGTTTTATAATAAATGACTACGGACTAAGGTTATAAACGACAAGGTTGCCAATTGCCANAAAAAAAGTTAAAGTTCGTGTTTTATAATAAATGACTACGGACTAAGGTTATAAACGACAAGGTTGCCAATTGCCAGTGCATAAATATGAACCGCTTCAAAGGTTGGACTAGAATTGTCACCGGTGGAGGTTCCAGCATCTTTGCCATAATAGCGAAGGCTGAACGGATGGTTCTAGTTTAAGGGCGTTCAAATGCCAAAAAAAAAAAAAATTATGTATTTGAAGTGCGTGTTGTAATTTAAGGTTATTATAGAAAATCATATTCTGATGAGAAGTCAGTAAACACTAAAAATAAATTTACAAAAATTGTATAAGAGATTTATATGAATTTTAAAGTATTGCGAAGGAAATTTCAAAATTTTCTATAGTTAGCGTACTTGGTTTTAGTTAAAATTAATTGTTGGCGTCGTTATGGTGAGACAGAGCTATGTATTTCATGGGGATTCTTTGCGTGGTTCAAACATAATTTTATTTTAGGTTCTACAATGAAGGTCAAGTTAAAAAAAACCGGAAGGTAAACTCTAATTGCAGACGGACAAAATTCCGGCCTCAGAAGAGATTTATTTATTGTGTTCCTAGGATGTCAAGAAATAGTTAAGGCGAAGTGAACTTAATGTGTGTTCAAATAATTTTTGAAGGTTTTCATTTGGAGCAAGAAACAAAGTGCAAAAATGTAGCTGAAAGTCTTTTTGACATTATTTAGCGTTTTAATAAAATTTCGAATTGTGTTATGTCACAGAACCCTGAAATATCTTAGAAAATAGAAAGAAAAAAAAGGCACTTCAGCGTTCTTTACGCCTCTGTTCGACAGCGAGTAGGACTGGCCAAGACCTGAAGCGGTTTTAGAAAACCACAAGGAACCGAAATCACGACGGAAGGCCTGGGAATGGAACCCGGGACCTCCCGAACGCGAGTCTAGTGCGTTACCACTGCGCGCTGCTTGACTTTGCTCTGCCACGAGCGAAGTCAAAACCTGATAATATGTATGTGACTCGAAGTCATCATTTAGTGATGAAAACCGCTTGCATGTAGAGAGCTTAAAGTTGCCTCTGTTACACTGTTCACGGCTACCGAACTTCTGTAAGAAAGACTTGTGCAAGGAACTGCAATGTCTTTAACGCGACAAAAAGAAAAGAGAAAACTGTAAAATGCGATAGAAACTTCAGCATGGCTGGACAAGTTCTGATAAAATCCAATGTTCCATTAAAAGTACCCGAGAAGACTGGCGCAGAAAAAAGACAAAAAAAAAAAAAACATAGAGAGTGGATGCAGAAGTTTTCCGGACTTCGAACTCTTCAGGCCAGTTGATGTCTGCCATGAAATAGGCAGTAAAAGCATTCAAGTAGACTCCAAAATAGAAGAAAATCAATTAATAATCTATTCATTAGGAGCCGATTAGAGACTCGCTTGACTTTCACTAAAAATCTTGAATTTATGCCATAAAAATATGAGGATACCTTTTTATAGGCCTAACTTTCGAGGTCTACTCGTGGTTTTGTTGGAGCAGTAAATCACTGCGAAGTTAAATGTATCACTTGCTTAGCCTCTAGAAAAATGTATTTGAGCTTTGAAGTTTCGTTAATAAGTTTCCCTTTGAAATCAAGTCACTTTTCATAACTCCTCTGGTAGCTTTGAGTTTCAAGCTTGCGTTAAATGAACATTTTTAATTTGGAGATTCCTACCTTTACTGATAAAAAAAAAATTTCGGTTGAAAGTGAGATATATTTTTCTCTCTCAGAATTCCGTTTCCTTACAGTTGTTTATTTTTACGTCTCCAATGCTTAAAACACCAAAGAAGCTATTTATTTTGTGTGAATATCGTTGTTCAAACAGTTAATATAAGTATATTAAGAGAAATTACGTAAAATAATAACCTAAAAATATGACCTAAAAATAACATAATCGTGAATTCATTTCTTCACAAATTTGGGTTTTCAATTTTAAAAATGTAAGTAATGAGTCTATTCATTTGTTTAATTTAGCTCTCTTAAAATGATACATTTTAAGTATACTCAGCGACATAAAATATAATGAATATTCCAAAACACAGCTAATGGATTTAGACGAAATTTTATTAGTCTGGTGGTGCAGGCAACAGCTGTAAGACGAAATTACAATACCATTGCATCAGCGCAATGTTTCCAACAACTATGGCACAGATGGTCATCTTTAAAATCACGTCGGATTGCCTCGTGCCTGGTGGATACATGAGTCGATAAGGTCGGGGATGTAAATCAATAAATGGCCTATGTTATCCAGCAAGAGATTTGCCTACGTCTGTTTCAAAATATGCTCAAAATCACGAACACTTGGACAATGGATGAAGCTGAGCTGGAATTCCATCTGGTACCACTAATTTTGAAAGGGCGACAAATCATGTGAACGGGCAGAAAACCAAAGTGATCAAACGTGATGCAAACGCCCCCGTAAGCTAGAACTGTGTGCGGGTGTGCGGGCGAGCGTAATCTTGTCGGAAGTTGTCCCTAATCGTTTAACTAGGACAGGTTCTGCCAAAGATTACTTACAAATACAGAGGCGAAACAGCAGCTTGTACCACGAACTTCGGCCGCACAAGCCAGCAAAATGGCGGCACTTGCCAGAAAAAAAAATTTTGAAACGCCGTTAGCCAATCAGCGCTTGGTAACTACTCGCCAGCCGGGAGCCCAGCCAAATACGCAATCTTCCGCAGCATGCAGTAGGCAATCATACACAACGCCCGTTCCCAGAGCTTCGCGTAGCCAATCAGAATGTGGGCACGCCAACATCAAAGGAACCACCACGCCATTTCATTTCTGTGTCCTTATCTACCCTGTGGTTCTGTTGTGTGTACAGTGACTCCCGTGTCGTGGTGAAAGATGACCATACAAGATGACCATGCAAGGTGACTATACATGATGACCATACAAGGTGACCATACATGATAACCATACTAGGTGACTCGCCAGATCATCACAGCGGCAGAAAGTGTTGCCGGTGCAGGAGTTTGTGCACGAACTGACTTCTCGATTATGTCCCATAACGTTCGACGGGATTCATGTCAGGCGATTTTGGCGGCCAAATCATTCGCTGGAATTGTCCAGAATGTTCTTCAAACCAATCGCGAACAGTTGCGGCCCGGTGACATGGTGCATTGTCATCCATAAAAATTCCATCGTTGTTTGGGTACATGAAGTCCATGAATGGCTGCAACTGGTCTCCATGTAGCTGAACATAAGCCTTTCCAGTCAACGATCTGTTCAGTTGGACCAGAGTACCCAGTACATTGTCCATTCCATGTAAAAACAGCCCACACAATTATGGAGCCACGACCAGCTTGCACAGTTCCTTGTTGACAACTTGCGTCCATGGATTCGTGGGGTCTGCGCCACACTCGAACCGTACCATCAGCTCTTACCAACTGAAATCGGGACTCATCTGACCAAGCCACTGTTTTCCAGTCGTCTAGGGTCCAACCGATATGGTTACGAGCCCAGGAGAGGCGCTGCAGGCGCTGTCGTGCTGTTAGTAAAGGCACTCGAGTCGGTCTTCTGCTGGCGTAGCCTAGTACAGCCAAAGTTCGCCGCACTGTCCTAACGGACACGTCCATTGTACGTCCCACATTGATTCCTGCGGTTATTTCACGCAGTGTTGCTTGTCTGTTAACACTGACCATTCTGCGCACACGTCGTTGGTCTCGGTCATTAAGTGCAGGTGGTCGGCCACTGCGTTGTCCATGGTGGAAGGTTATACCTGAAATTAGGTATTCTCGGCACACTCTTGACACTGTAGATCTCGGAATGTTGAATTCCCTAACCATTTACGAAATGGAATGTCCCATGCGTATAGCTCCAACTACTATTCCGCGTTCAAATTCTATTAATTCCCGTCGTGCGGCCATAATCACGTCAGAAATCTTTTCCATAAATCACTTGACTAGAAATGAAAGCCCAACCAATGCACTGCCAATTTATACATTTTGTACGGGATACTACTGCCATCTGTATATTTGCATATTGCTATCCTATGACTTTTGTCACCTCAGTGTATATCAATAAGCATACATAAACTGTTCGTTTGTGGCGAAAGTCGGTGTGTGATTCCATGCAGGACATAAATATATGTATTGGTGTTGCCTACGCACCTGGAACTGTATCGCTGTTACTGGGTATTGAGCGAGCTTTGGAAATGTGAAACATTTGGTGCAGTAGCGTAGAGCAATGCCGTTTCAACGCATCACATTTAAGTGGCATCAGGTAACACATTGCATTTGACAACAAAAGCTGTGGCATTCCATAGATTTCATTGTAGGAACATGTATCACAAACGCGTTTATAGGAATGGCTCGATGGTACGGCCCCCATGTTTGATGCACAGTCAACATCGACACACCAACGATTGTCGGGCACGTTTGAAAACATCCTCGTTGTTCCGGATAATCCAGGTAGCTGCAACTATGCAAGCAACGAGGTGCTCTATGGATTCCACCGCGGTTTCATGCACCAGACTGCGCATGTAACCCCAGAAGAAATAGTAAAATGGATTTATATCAGGGGATTGTAGAGGCCAAGGAACAGGACCCCCACGGCCTATCCATCGTCCAGGGAATATGAGATGCAGGTGATCCCGCGCACGTCGTGAACTGTGGGCTGGGGCGCCGTCGTGCTGGATTCACATGGCCACTCGTGTTTGTAACGGGACCACTTCGAGCAATGTCGGCAGCGTTTCCCGCAGAAATGCAGCGTACACTCTGCATTTGAGACTATATGATAACAAGAAGGGGCCAACCAACATGTTATGTATTACGCCCACCCAGACGTTACACTGAATCGCTGTTGATCCCCGTGGACGAATGGGGTGTGAGGAATGACATCCGCCCACTCGTGGATATCTCCACATTTCTGTATACCGTCACCTTGAAAGGAAGCCTCGTCAGGGGTTTTCCAACGATATTCCAGTAACCATGCTGCAAACTCCACGCGTCTAGGGTAATCCTCAGGACCCACGGCATGAACACGTTGTACATGAAACGGATGCAAAAATTGCTCATGAAGCACTCGCACAATGGTGCGGCAGTTTCTGGTGAGTACTCTTGTAATATTACGCGTACTCACACGTGGGTTATTCTCATGATACCTCAACACATCCTCTTCAAACCTGGCTGTCCTCGCTGTCCGTCGGCACCCTGCATTCTGTCGTGTCACCTCCGAACTTCCACTGTCTCTCAAACGTCGCTCCACAGACGCAAATGTGGCGTGGCTGCTGTCTGTTCAGAAATCGATCCCTGTACATTTTTTGTGCTTTTCGTGCATTTCTCTCTGCCGCACCGTAGACGAGTAGCATATCTGTCATTTAGGGTGACGTAAAGTGTTCCATTTTGTAGACACAACATGCACCTTGAACAATGGAAAGTTGATAAGTGATATATTACGGAGTTCTTTGATATTTTGTACAATTCGTCTCGGGGTTTAATGGGTCTCATTCGCTATACCGCCTTTAGTGCCGTTATTACGGTCATTTTCTAGTGTGGTTTAAGTGTCAGACATGTAGACCGTTCGCACAGCATGTACACACATGTTTTATACTACATGCTGTATCTGACACCTAGATAGAAGTTTGTTCGCAAACGAATTGCCTGACAGTATTGCATTATGCGAACGTTACTTTCAACTGTTGACATGTCGTTTGTAAACAGTAACACTTGTGTACGCACTAATAATGCAATATGGCTACCTGTACTATTATAGTTTGTTAGTTTAATGTCAGGTCAAAAGCGAGATCATTAGACACAGGAACATGCAACTAGACACTTGCAAGTTAATGAGGAAGGATTCGACCGTGGCCTTTGTTAAGGAACCATCCCAGCATTTGTTTGGAGTGACTTCGGGAAACCATGGTAAACAGAATTCTGGATGGCCTGACCAGGATTCGAACCCGCGTCCTACCGAATGCAAGTCCAACATGTTACTGTTGCCCCACTTCGCTTGGTCCCTGATTTATTAATGCCGGGAGATGTTTATAAGAACCGCCAGGACGCAGAAACGTTTTATGCTTGTTTATTTAGCAGTATGACATGGGTAGCACGCAGGGCCTCTAGTCGCAATTGCCTAGGACCACCGCTTTCATACACAAGGAACATACATATAGTTTCGGCTGCAGCGTTACATGTCCAGGAGCACAGGCAATAGTTTTTACAGTACACAGCAGCGACAGTAACACGGTTCCAGGCACGTAGGCAATATCAATACTCCATCCAGGGAATCTCACACCGACTGTTGCCAGGCACACATTGTCGGATGCAGTATCGTAAGCTTTTTTAATGCATAGTAATGGTTGGCTACAGTAAGTAATAAATGTCTGCCACCATTGTCTGTGCAGCGGGAACAGCAGCTTACATTACGCGCATTTATGACGTATTGCCTACGTACGAGGCACTGTATCGCTGAAACGGAATCTAGTGGAACCCTTATGTGCGTTTTAAACGAAAACGGTGTGTCCTAGGCAGTTGCAACAATGGGACAATTTTTGTTTTGTTTCTTATGTCATACTGCTCAATAAACCAGCATTGAACGTTTATAATTCCCGACGGTAACGAAGTTGCTGGTAATAACGCATCCATGTTATTTTCATAACGGGGCGCGTTATTATTGTGAGTTTGCTCTTAGATTTAAGATCCAGATCTAGCCCTCAGACGCACTTAGCTCCCGTACCTACATCGGACGTACACTTAGAATTAGGGTAAGTTAGGAAAAAAGATCGACAACAGAGTAATATTACGACGTATAAACATGCGCCATCGCGTGGAACTACAACCGTTTGCATATCACGCCGGTAGTGATAGTTTATAAACTATCACAGTTACCTAATGATTTCAAAAGGCGCTCAATTTTGGTTGTAATATTATTTTCACCAAATTAAATAGTATATAGCTACTTATAATAACCTTTTAACGTAAGTTTTAATTTTATATAAGACCACAAAATTAATTTCCTGTGTTAAATCACTGTCTGCTTCTACGAAGTCTCGGCTAACTTTCTAGCACATAATTGTGTGGTTATTAAATACGAATGTATTGATAAAGACTGGTCTGAATAAAATAATTTACTGAATATTTTTTTAATTTAATTTCTTAATAAACTTTTGAAGCGACACAATTTATTATTAAAATATTGATATTCATCTTGAATATTATATGAATAAGTTATTTCGTTAATTTTCTGAGTAAAACAATTTTATACCTTACCAAAATACTTTAACGAAAGAACGGTTTAGAGAAAGCGGCAGATAGTTTGTCAAACCAAAAAAGTCCAGACGTCCTTCGCCAGAATAAAGGAAATCTTTAATAAAGTCCTAAAGAGAGTATCACCGAACTGGTATCGCAATTTTGTCCAAAGAATTATACAGATCTGATGTATTGCTAGCAACGTTGAAGTAACCTGTTGTAATTATGACTATTAAGCCCTTCTTTAAAGTTTAGAAATAATGGCATGGGAAGACATTGCTTTGAAATGTCTGAAATATTAATTTAATCTGCTATACTATTTTTTGTCGTCAAATGACCTGCCCTATGTCGACGGGTAGCTTCCAAGCTTCGCCGTGGCGAGCCAGTCAAATCAAATCACTTGTCTAGACACTTGGCGCTTGACTTGAGGCGGATGGCGTGGCTACGGAAATATCTCATTTAGCATCACTCTACCTCCCCATTACGGTCGACAGCAGGGCGTAAATCATACGAACATCGAGCGGAACTTGACACCCTCGGTTAGATCTTAAACTAAGGATTAGGAGAAGCGATTTTCGTCTTCTACGCGTGTGTCGCCAACACTGGCTCACTCACTACCTGCAGAACCTTCAAAATCATGTTCACGATAAAGTACGCAATTTTGAAATCAACCTTAGAAAAAAATCGCTGCCTTCGCGTGCATACATTTTGATGAGCGCATTGAGTGACTTGTGCCCAGTAAAGTTGGTAACGATTGATGGAAAGTAGTTACATATCCTAACGTGGTATAAAAAACATTTGGTAACCATTTCTGATATTATGTATTTCGGTTTCTGTTTTTTTTAATTCATCGGAGGGTAAAAATTAACAAATTTGTAAAATATTTACTTTTCTAATAATTTCGTTGTTTCACTTGACCAATGCATGAATAAAGTGATGATGCCTATGGCAAGGTTAATTTTACATACGGCGAAAGAATTCATAAAGTGCATACAAGTAGATCCTTAGCAGGGCTTTCAAAAGTGCTCATTTTAACGTGAACAGGCTACACAGTGATATGTGCTAATGTTCTGGAAGTTATTGGAGTGCGCCATTTCCCGAAACATGAAACCAAAAACAGTATTGGAACTACTTCATATATGTCCATGGAGTTAGAATGATTGACAATACATTTAAAGGCCAGTTAACTTTCATACATAGCAATAGTTAATACAGTATATAGTTTTCAGTATAAAAAAAAGTTTACCAACTTTTGCGAAAAATTACGGATATAAATCACAATCAACAAACATGCCAAAATTAGTTTTCTTAAAATATTTACAGAACTATCGTTACAAGACGCCAGAGGGACGTATCAGAGTTCGTGAGGGATGGAGGTCTTAATAAAAATAAAAGAAATAAATTTGATTTTTAATTTATTTACACACCTATAATTTACAACATTGAATTATTTATCTCCACTATCACTCTTTTTATTTCTTAGTGAGCCAATATTTAATGTCTACATCAACTCTAATTAACACCCTTCTCAATGTATCTATATGGTTATATTCAATTAACTCACATTCATTATTACCACATGTTCAGTCTGTCTGTTGCCATAATTTGAACTGTCTCATGCATAAAGTTCAGCAGTCCCGCCTGCCAGTCGCACCTTCACTGCACTGGTGCTCGCAGTCGCAGATTTTACTCGCGCTGGTCACTTATCAAACTCCCGACTGTCATAAACTGTCAGCTTGGAGACTCGTCGCCCTTAAATAGCACCAGTCGTTAAGATTTGGAACGTTCCCCGCATACCGAGTCACGCTGTGAGAAACTAATGCATTAAACCAGAACATTCCTTCAGATAAACGCAGAAATTCAATCTGCTGAATCGAATGTCAGGAGCGCGCAAAATACGTGGAATTATCTCGGTGGCACACGACGTTATGTGCTGCGGCGTGCCTTTGTTTCAATAAATGCGCTTCTTGGTTTATTCCTCACCTGGCTTTCAAACATACTTTCGCTCCCGAAAGAAATGCGGGGCAAAGGGAGCGATCAAGGCCTACTCTTTCGTGTTTCACTGTTTGTTACAATAAATGAAACTGTTTAGTGTACGTAGAGCCAAAACAAATCTTTAGTTGCACTAAACAAATCTAACAATTTGGGTTACCCAAATATGAACAAAAAAATAATTTTGTTTTAACAGCAAAATATTTAATAGCCTCTTTGCAAACAATTGATTTGGACGCGCCAAACAAACTCTTTTTATTAAATGAAACCATTTTTCTCAGCGGGCAGTGGAAGATATTCAGTGGAGTGAAAGAAAATGTGCAACATGGTAAGGTAACCGCAGAGTGCTATATTTTTTTCTCGTCCAGTTAGTGAACTACACCAACTACACAGTTCAATATTAACTCAAAATTGGTCGAATAAGAAGCTTGTTTTGGCTTGTCAACACGCCAGTTTCTCACTGGCAGGCGGTAGTGTAATGGAGTGAGTGGAATGATACATACGTGATAGTTGTCAAACTTGTTAAAAAGTTTAACGTTTTAAATCAACATCTAGAATACTTCTTTTATAGGAATACGCATGTAAAACTATTACAAAAATAATCTGTCCTACCACTAATTCCATAACAATGCAAAACACTTGTATAAAATTATCTGTAAAATATGACATGAAGTTCCTCGTAAATTTTTTATTACTGAATTCACGTGTTTCAGCAGAAAATACAACTGACTTAGGAGGAAAATTTGAATGGATTATTGATGCATGTACTATTTGTGAAGTGAAGTAAAGTGAAGAGATTTAAACGGCTCTTAACATCGAGGCCTTGAGAGCCAATGAGGGTGGTTGAGGTGAGTATAGAGCAGCGTCGGAATATCAGGGCGGGGGAAACGGGAGATCCCCGAGAAAATCAGCCGACCAACGGCATCGTCCGGCACGATTCCCACATGTAAAAATTTGGAGTGACCCGGCCAGGGATTGAGCCCGGATCGCCTTTGTGGGAGGCGATCAGGCTAACCGCTTAGCCACTGTGACCACCCTCTATAATGAAAGAAGTGAATTTTGTATTTAAATACTGTACATTTAATTTCAAATCCTTGGGTTTACAAGAGGTCGTCTATGAATAAATTGTTGTAGAATAATGGGACACAGTTGTTTAGTATAAACTCAAAATACGTTTTCCGTAAACGTTAGAAAGATGTTAAAATTTACTAAACTTTATAATTTTTTTTTATTAGAGAGAGAACAATAACAGATAATTTCAAAAGTATTTTGAGTGGTTCCAACACCCTACATTCCAGATACATATTTACTTAGAGCTCAATGTGAAAATTTTACATATTATATGAGTACAATCGTAGATAGTGTAAGTTCGTGATAGGTCGTCGTTTAAGTAGTCTTCTTGGAAATATTTCTGCTGTACTTCCAGCATCATCTTTCAGTAAAATAGCCTTATCTCCCGTGCCTTGCGAACCCCCGTATTTCAAATGTTAATTATGCTTCAGTTAACCACAAATGAGTCTCGTGGGCTCCAAGTTCATGGAGCGTGTTTCTTGGCGTCAACTTACGCCCATATTTCTTACGAATGGGTTGGCACTTCACACCTTAGTCCTAGAAGCTGTGCTCTCAACAAAATTACCCCCAGTAAATTTTATTTACGTCAAAAATACCCTTTCCAAATGACGTGCTAGCAGAAACATTTTACATTTAAATACTTTTTCGCAGCTGCCAGTCACGCGAACTTAAGACTGACAGCAAAAAAATAGAACTACAATAACGAAAGTTTAAATGGTTGTCATAAAAACATAAGAGACCCAATCCTTAAAAAAAATATGTGTAGTATATTGTCATGCATACACCCATTGCCAAAAAAATCGCGTGAGACATAATTTTTTTTCTAAAATTGTGGAAACTGACAAATAGGCACATATCTGCATGACAGACAAATGATTAAAGTTACGTGCGTTGGATCACGGGGACGCTTCAGCCGCTCCTATGGTGAAATAGTAACAGTCCTCGGAACACCGTGTCAACCATAAATAACTAGAAAGTCTTTCTGAGTTAACATACGAGACTGGCGTGCCAACAACTTAAAGGAGTTTGAGAGGGTTACAAGAGGTAAGGATAGTGACTCATATAGTTGCCTGTTATTTGAGCCATTAGGACTTGACAGTTATTATGCGTTGGAAACAACGTGCACGTGTAGGTACCCATACACTGTGAACCAATTATAGAAGACCTCTTTAGACCGAAACGAATAAAGACCGTTTTACTGTCGAGCAGGAAATAATAGAACCTTGAAACTTCTCTATTCACCATCGAGCGACAAATGGCAGATTTGCTACAGCACTGCATCTGTACCAGAAACACTTGCAGACGCTAAGCACACGAAAGACAACGATCCCAAAGACCTTTACGTGTTCTGCTGCTAACACATCTTCTTGGTCTTCGTTTACAGTGGTTATAGCAGAGAGCAATGTTTAGTGTTACTGACTCGCGAAATATTTTCTTTAGTGAAGAACCGCCTACTAGTGTGAGCTTCATTCTAGAGCAGCACACTTTCCCTTCAACTTGCGTCATGTTCTGAGGGAAATCGCATGTTAACGTCATTCTCGACTGGTAACGATACCAAGTTCATGGATGCACAGGGGTCTTGCGGCCTCACATGCTAACTTGACCGGCAGAATGCTCAGGAGTAAGTGTCCAGCAAGATAACGCTTACCGGTACACAGCCCTGGTTTCCCAAGAACATTTACACTATGTTTCAAAATTCCGCGACCTGCCGATTACGTTAATCTATGGCTCAATGAGTTCCTGTGACACCAGATAGGATACCAGGTTACGCCATCGGTGTGGCCACCTGCTTTCCGCGAAAATATTTTCGCGCAGGTTAGTGTTCCAAAAACACTTTCACTTCGTTTGACGGATCTTCACTGACTGAGCTTGGCGTAACACTGACCGTTCCGGTCACACACGAGAGGGCACTGCTGGGCCTACGTGTACGCCGTCTCTCTGCAATCGTCATCACTTATTGCTGGTACACTGTTCTACACATCCTTCGAGTTTGGTTTCGTTCGGGCCATTCTTTGTGGGTGTTGCAATTTTTACAAACATTAGTGTATTTGTGTTTCTGACGTTCAAGTGGCGTCACTTCATCTGCGCTTGGATAGAAGTGGGTAGGCCAGTGTACACTTCTAATGCAGTGATCGGCTAGTTGCTGGCATGTTATTCCCCAGATGGTGGATTGGTCGAATGTGTCATGTAGCTTGGCCACCACGTTCTCTAGACTTGTCCCGAAATGACTTATTTTTGTGGGAGAGAATTAAATACATGAAAGACAATATCAGCTGTGCTGAGGTCCGCCGAACAACCACGAACGTAAGAAGGAGAGCAGGGCCGTGTATGATACAGGATGGCCGACATTTCAAACGCTTATGAAGAGTGATGTGTGCGAAAGTGTGTTCCCATTTCCCATTTCACAGTAGTTCTCTCACACCATTTCAATATTTACAGTACACCCGACGTTCTTTGATTGTACGTAAACTAGGTATGGACGCCAGAAAAACATGTTGCGTTGATTTCCATTTGATTGTAGAAAGAATTAAAATAGTTTTCCTTCAGTTTCATTTTGCGTAAACTACGCACGTCCAAACCATATGCCAACATGATTTATTTTATTATGCGTAAACTACGCACATCAGAAAACATCTGTCTTAGTATATGTTGCTTCCATTTAGACGATCTACCCAACGATACCATATACGACCCATGTTCCGATTTGCAATTTCAAAGCTCACGACCCTTACTATTACCTCCGGTATGTTCGAATGAATGCAATTACTACCATTCGATGATTAATATAGGGTAGAGCTATCACAATTTTTTCGCGAACCCCTGGTGTCATGTGGTTGCCGAGAAAAAGGGGTGGTACGGGTGCTGTGAATCAATCTATATACGAACATGCGGGACTGTGGCCGAGGAACTTGATAGATAGGCGGTATTTTTTTGCACTATTAATTTATATATATATATATATATATATATAACTTTTGCACCTATAAAGTGTGTGTGCATGTGTGCGCACGGTGCCTGCAGTTTTTTTTTCGCGATGACAAGTTTAATATCTGGCAATTGCATCGGCCGATGCGAGTATTTATTAATTATTATTTCCTCTCCTAACCATGCAATGGCGATTTTTTATATATAAAGTCAGGACGTGTCCGAATGTCCGGGGCAGTAGAAACTATATACATATCAGACATTAAACATTCTCGTTTCCTAGATGCCGCTGTAGTCTTGTAGTCAAGATGCTCGACTGCCGCCCCAAGTGGCGCTGGATCAATCCCACAAGCCTTCTTCATTTATTGAGTTCATAAGCTACTAACAAAATTCCGAGCGCTCCTGGCCGCCACCCTTTGAACTTACATCCGCGATGCTAGTGATACGATGAGTGAACCAACACACACAAAAAATAACCGCTTTGATGTCAGCGCTGCTAGCTGCGAACAGTAAAACCTCTGACACTATGGTGGTGGGCGCGGGCATTAAAGATGGCTGTTTACAGCAGACGACGGCGGTAATGGAGAACACGAAAAGCAAGCGTAGGCCAATGAGAATTTTTCTTCTCCTAACCATGCAATGGCGATTTTATGTATTTATATATGTTGGGACGGTAATAATTATATACGTATTCGGTATTTAACATCTTCCTTACGTGACTGTTGTTGTGGTCTGGTGGTCAAGACGTTTGACTGCCGACCCTAGGTGCGCTGGAACGATCCCGCCTTCCTCTGGCATTCTTTGAGCTAACCTGTGTGGAAATGGGTACGCGTAAGGGCGAGGGTCCGTAAGCGAAGTACCTAGCGGCAGTCTTCGGAAGCAAAGATGGCGGTCGGCGATGGAGTTGCACTCTGGGGGGCGGTGGGGGAAACGAAGCAGTTGGAGCCCCTTTGGCTGCCTACAGCAGCCGACGTGGGCAGCAGGCGCGGGAATTAAAGGCGGAGGACGTAAAAAAAGCAAGAACTTAGCACACTCTGGTGGCGGGAGTGGGAATTAAAGATAACTGCCCATAGCAGACGATGGTGATGAGGAAACAACCAATATGGAGGAAATAAAAGAGGCTGGAAGGAATATGATAAAAATCCCAAGAGAGAGAACGGACGGGAGAGGACGGACGTGAAAAACAGAGCGGCAGGAAGGAATGACAAAGAATGAAAACAATAACAGGAATGCAAGAGCATGAAGCGATAGGAAGGAATGATAGAGCAGGAGGGAAAAAAGGGAAATTCCAAGGGAAAACAAGGTAGTTCAAAGTGGCCACAATTAGCGAGGAATGACAGAGCATGAGTTTTCGGCGTGACGTCATCCAAGATGGCCACCGTGGCACCCCGTCACCCTGCCAGGATGCCAGATGCACCAGTCATCATTTAATTCTACTTGGTACTAAAACATTGCTAGATTGTTTTATGTTAAAATGGAGGAAAAGGAGAAAAATCAGCTAGTCAGTGGCAAAACTGAACTACCGTTTCACACAAAGAATTTCATACTTCGGCAAAAAAGGTCATACATTTTTCTGTCTATGTTACTGCATTATAGGATGGCATTTTTGGCTGCTTCTGCTTAATGCCTTAAATAAACGGTATACAACTTATTAAATTCTCTTATATTCAACCATGACTTGCTCTGGATTCGGGCACACACAAATTTGCCGCGAAACACAATGCTCTATTTTTCGCTAATTGTTCCATCGCACTTAATCAGCCAGACATGCACGACAAAAAGCAAGACTTTTTGACATTTTTTATGATTTTAATCTCTCGCATAATTATTAATGATGAACAGTTTAATTTATGACTAAATTGCAGTAACACTGCACGACTCTAGAAACTCAACATTCGTTCAAACCTGTGCTTAATATTGTAACGTAATATGTAATTCAATTTAATTAAGGCCTATGATTGTAAAACCTTTAACACTGTGTGATTTGACTGCTCAAATACAACAGTGTCATGCAATACTGCATTTTCCAGGAAAACTCAAACAGTAGAGACTAATTTAATTTTTTTTTTCTCGGGAATGGCTTTAAATAGCCATAATTTTGCCAGTCATAAATTTCATCCTTTCGCCCTCTTCCAATTAGTGTAAAAAAGAAAGGGTTAAAAACATATTTTAAGTGTGTACCTTACAATAAAGGTTAAGGTGAACTTACTCGCCCAAATATGAAGTGCATTAGCGTTATTTCCCGTACAAACACTGAGATCTGACACATGCATGACTGTGTTCTAGTGACTGTGTTCTAGTGACTGTGTTCTAGTGACTGTGTTCCAGTCACTGTGTTCCAGTCACTGTGTTCCAGTGACTGTGTTCCAATTAGTCGGCACTCGTTGCGAGTGGCCGCGGGCTGGGTGAGGATTCCTTATGGATGACATCCTGCATGTATGTACGTTTTCTGATATGCCTGCAATCGCATTAACGGAGAGTTTATATTCGATTAAAAACCAATTTTATTGATATCCTGTTGCCTTTTGTTTCTGCTGTATGATATGTGAAAACTTGTGTCTTGGCATATTTCAGGCTTTTTGTTTGCTCCGAAATCATTTATAATTTAATATTTGTAATTGCTTGAAAAAAAGTTATGGTCCAACAGAGAATCATTATCTGAAAATCGAAGTCGGGTAACTAAGCGATTCAATTGTCAGGACAGTAGCAGTAATGGAATATTTTTGTCGCAGTAAAACCAGAGAATTAAAATAATAATGCTATATTGCCTAAGAAGTACGCACGAAAAATTTAAATTTTGTATGGCTTTGTGGGTAGTATCATTTGAAATTTTCAGATTGCGCGCAGACCAACAAATCACCCAAGTAAAGTGTGTGGCCATTGTTTATTTTTAACATTTAGGGAAGCTGCAGAGATGTGATAACTTTGTGTTTCTATTTTTTTTAAAAAAAGAACCTTCCTTTCGTTAATGTATTTCAACTTTCGTGTTGGCTGCACGATAGTTTTTACTTTTGCAGTGGCGGCCAATTTTTTGAAATACATAAATTATTGATGTGTTTTTATTGCGATAAATGTTTTTTTTTTGTTCGCATAACTTTCGCTACTTTTCAGAAGTAAGGTTAGTTATACCAACAAAATATATTTGAGAGAGCGAGCACGCTTTCGCTCCGCTGAACATTTCACTTCGTGATATGCTTGTTTTGTTTGCGTTCGCCTGTTCCCTGGAATATATTACTCACTTTCTTCCAACGAATTTAATAACTGATAAAAACAACAAAGTGCCAGTCTGTAAAATACTACAAAAGTTTGCCGGGGGGGGGGGAATAATTGNCATTTAAAGCGGTAACTTTTTAAACACACAAAAAAATATGTATTTAAGAAATTATTATTATTTTTTTAATATATATGTTTAAAATTTATTTTCGAGAATACTTACGCTTCATTATTTTTGCTTGTTGTAATTAAAGAAAAAGAGTAACCAGAAAATATTGCAGTTTCTCGGTATTCTATGGTTTCGAAACGCTCAGCAGTGATATTCTTTAGAATAAAATAACGGTGAGTGATCTACGAGGTTCTTTGCTCAAACCAAATTTTACTACATGATATAAAAACTACTGAAATATCAATGTACGAGCAGGTTGTTGTATGCTTGAGAAATTTATATATTTAAATTCGAACTAATTTTATTGTTACAACTTTTTGTATGGAAATGAACTGCTGCAGGTAATAGGGGCTTATTATATAATTTGACTATTTTTCTTTGTAATCTTGTAAATATCTTCAAAGTACCAATTACTTCAATCACCGACCAAAATGTATGACTAAGACTACTTCAACAAATCCATTAAAACACTGTTTTTTTTGTTGTAATTATTATAGTCGGTAATACATGGAAACGTCTAATAACGATATTTAAATTTCAGTATTCCGCGAACACGCCAGAGAGTGAACACGTACACAATAGAGTATATTTTTCCAATTGGAGCACAGTTTATTAAACACGTCCTGGATGGCACAGTCAATAACGTGCACTCTAAACTAGAATTGGTGAATATTCACTGATTGACAGTGAATTTTCACTGAACCAATAAGTTAAAACTGCTCCATCCAGAATCAGTGGAAAATTTCTTATTACATCAGTGAAATAAATAAAATTATTAAAACAGTGATAAATTAGTTAATTTAACTGATTAATAAGTAAACTTAATCTGTTTCAAAGAGTTGCTTCAACAGTCAAAACTGAAATTTTCACTGCCAGTCTGCCCTCTTTGTCACTGAATTAGCATTGATTAGTAACTTTTACTAAACGTTGGTTCAGTAGAAAGAACAGTAATTTCTCCTAATAAATTAGTAGTATTATCATTAATTTATTGGTGAATAGTAACTTTATTGAAATGGTTTATTCAGCAGCAACTTCTGCAGAAAAATTGGTAGTGTAATCACTAATTTATTACACCGTTCATTCTTCTGAAAGAACAGTAACTTTTGCAGATAAATTAGTAGAGGAAGTCATTAATTCATTGGTGAATAGTAACTTTTTTAAAATGACTTATTCAGCTAACAGAAAAATTACTTTTGCAGAAAAATTAGTAGTGTAATCACGAATTCATTAGTGAAATTAACATTAAAAAAACCGTTTATTCAAGTGTAGAGCAGTAATTTCTGCTGATAAAGTGCTAGTCTCTGCACTGATTTATTAGTGAATGAAGAGTTTGTCCAACATACAGAATAGTAATTTCTGCCAACAACTTAGTAGTTCACCAACTCATTTGTGAAAAGTAACTTTTAAAGCTAGTTAGTACTGCTGAAATACGAGTAATTTCTGGTGATAAATAAGTAGTATAATGACTGATTTATTAGCAAATAGTTACTACTTGTTAAGCAGGAACACTTCTTAACAGGGAACTTCTTAAATAAGTTTTACTGTATTAGAGTATGGAAACATTTACAAAAGTTTGCTCAACTTAGAAAAAAAATTCAGTTGTTAAATCTGCAGTGCAATCACCAATCAATGTTTACAAATATGTCATAAAATAAAGCACAGTGATTCACATAATGTTTGTAATATCAGCATTGATCCTTTTGTATCTTCACAGTTACAAATAGTTTCTTCAGCAGTGTATATGTAAGTATGTATCAAAAGGTGAATGTTTAACTAATTACATTTCAATGGCATTTGATACGAGACTGGATACTTTAATTATCCAGACCATCACACACAGCAGTAATCATATACAGCAGTTAACTAATATAATTATATTCATAAAACAATATTACATTTTTATAAAGTTAGATACATAAACCACAAAATATATACACATATCCAAAACCATGTACTAATCCAGGCGTTAATACAGTAGATACATCTCCGCGGTAACTGTAATTTTTGAAAAATCACATTCCAATTACAAAACTACTTATAATTCTTAGAAAGGGGGGGTGGGGACTAAAATCAACTTTACAGTTACCAGTTTTAGGCAGGGTCTGCGGATGCTATGAGAGGATAAACAAAAAGTAGGTAACAATTTTTTTATAAAAATTTTGATTTTTTTTAGTTCTGATATTTTTATGTACATTATTAAATTTGGGGCATGAGTGGCGGAAGTGTAGTGTTTTCATAAAAATTTTACACTATATTAACTATTGTTAGCTGTTACTGTTCCCAAAAATGTAACTGTACTAAAATATTTTCCACATAATGCAATCATTAAATTTAATATTTATATTAGAGGCGGTGGAAAAATAAAACAACACATGTACGTTTACAGTTCTATATTAGAAAAAAATATGTTTACAAACCATTTCAGCTTGTTGACTAAATCACAAATCTATATGAGAAATTGTTGCATTGGATGACTTATTGTAATTCTATCCTTCGACATCGCGAATGCAGTAAAAATAAATTCTATAAATAACAATACACAGATATTTACCGTTCTACATTTATAAAAAAGTTTTCTTACAAACCACTTCAACTTCTATAGAGTTGCATTAACTAAATCACAACTCTACATAAGAAATTGTTGCATGTATTGCCATATTGAAATTCCTTCCTTTCTCAATAGAAAACCAATCATTATTTACAACTCAATATTTATAAGAAAAAATGTTCACAAACCATTTTAACTTCTATTAAGTTGGCACTGACTTAATCAGCTCTACATGAAAAATTGTTGCATTAAGTGACTTATTGAAATTCTTTCCTTAGTCATCGAAAATGCGGTAAAGAAAACATTCTACAAAATTATCAAATGATAGCAAAGATTTTGAGAATGCCACGTTGCACACATAATGCAACTTGAAGAGTGTATCAAAAGCTTTTAAAATGCTTGCTCCAGTTCCCATGCAAATTAAACGACTGTCTGTCCCTACACAGAACTTGTTCACATGCTCCTGCCTGACACACAAGTAAGGCTGTATCCTGCCTGACACACGACAAGTACGGCTGTATCATGCCTGGCACACGACGAGTACGGCTGTATCATGCCTGGCACACGACGAGTACGGCTGTATCATGCCTGGCACACGACGAGTACGGCTGTATCATGCCTGGCACACGACGAGTACGGCTGTATCATGCCTGGCACACGACGAGTACGGCTGTATCATGCCTGGCACACGACGAGTACGGCTGTATCATGCCTGGCACACGACGAGTACGGCTGTATCATGCCTGGCACACGACGAGTACGGCTGTATCATGCCTGGCACACGACGAGTACGGCTGTATCATGCCTGGCACACGACGAGTACGGCTGTATCATGCCTGGCACACGACGAGTACGGCTGTATCATGCCTGGCACACGACGAGTACGGCTGTATCATGCCTGGCACACGACGAGTACGGCTGTATCATGCCTGGCACACGACGAGTACGGCTGTATCATGCCTGGCACACGACGAGTACGGCTGTATCATGCCTGGCACACGACGAGTACGGCTGTATCATGCCTGGCACACGACGAGTACGGCTGTATCATGCCTGGCACACGACGAGTACGGCTGTATCATGCCTGGCACACGACGAGTACGGCTGTATCATGCCTGGCACACGACGAGTACGGCTGTATCATGCCTGGCACACGACGAGTACGGCTGTATCATGCCTGGCACACGACGAGTACGGCTGTATCATGCCTGGCACACGACGAGTACGGCTGTATCATGCCTGGCACACGACGAGTACGGCTGTATCATGCCTGGCACACGACGAGTACGGCTGTATCATGCCTGGCACACGACGAGTACGGCTGTATCATGCCTGGCACACGACGAGTACGGCTGTATCATGCCTGGCACGCGACGAGTACGGCTGTATCATACCTGGCACGCGACGAGTACGGCTGTATCATACCTGGCACACGACGAGTACGGCTGTATCATGCCTGACACACGACGAGTACGGCTGTATCATGCCTGACACACGACGAGTTCGGCTGTATCATGCCTGACACACGACGAGTACGGCTGTATGCATTTGCTGGTGCTCTGCTGCCTTTGTGAATCACNTCGGCTGTATCATGCCTGACACACGACGAGTACGGCTGTATGCATTTGCTGGTGCTCTGCTGCCTTTGTGAATCACAGCGTTCCAAATATGTTCCTTCCTGCAAAATTTAGAAATCACTTAAAAATAGATTTAAAAAAAGCTTTCACTGACATCTTCAAACTAAAATACAAACATAGACTCAATGAACCTTACTGTAGAGAAATAACATGCCTACAGCAGTAGATACCATATAGAGTGATAATTTTCTATACGAAAATATTTCATCAAAAGGGTGGCTACAAGATTCTCAAATAAGAATTATCTGACCTTTCCCTGCTTTCCAGGTCAAAAATTAATTTTTTTCCTTGAACGACCACAATGATTATTATTTCAAGCTCACTTCAGGTACAAATTAAACTTTTTTAAATAATCTATAAATACTTGAAAAGCAAAACAATTATGTGGATACGCTACATACTTTAAATATGTATGTATAACACAACTACCAACTACAGTGCAACTTTGCAATTGCGAGAAGTGCTAATACGTTCTTATAAAAGCGTATTAACGTGATTCAACAAGGGAGGGGGTAGGATATGGTTTTTATGTGTGTGTAAGTTTGTGTAGTGTACACTCATATTGGTCCAGCGTGTGCCATTTTTCCAATCAAATAATTTTTTTGAACGGTCCCAACAAACATCCCATGTAAACAATGTAAAAAAATCTTACAAGCAGTGACACTGAAAACATTAATTTACCGCATCCATCAGTCACATATTTTGTATGACAGCCAAAATTTATTCGTAACTATAATTTAGTTGTGAAATATATACCTCAAAATCGGTAGTAAGTATCTGAATTATGTTGTTCCAAGGGCATGTAAACACACTCCCTAACCTAAAATGCCAGTATAACATACCTGCTGCCACGATTCGTTATGATTTTTTTGAATGGTCTAATTTTTCTTTTTAAGCATTGTATCACTATATACAGTAAAGCACCAATGTAATGACCTTCATATTAACAAACAACTGTTATTTTGGTTACCCATGCAATATAATGGGGTTTTGTTTCACTTAATTTTTTCCTTGAGACTTTCGGTATATTAAGAAAGTATTTATGCTAGCGAAAACATTATTTTATGAATCCGAACTAACGTCATGAGTTGAAAAATATTTTGTTTCAAAGTATTTCAAAATTTAACAAAATGTTGCAATGTTTAAAAAAAACGTGTCACGGCCTAGCAATTCCATAGATCACAACGTGACTGGAGATGGTGAAACCATAGCACTTTGGCACGCAAAATAGAGTTGTAAATACATTACTTGTAGCGCTTGTGATGCGGTGGCCGTGCGAACTACATGTCCAGAAGTGAGCGTATTTTCTCGTGTACAACATCTGTAGTATGCTCTTCTTTTATTACAGGCGGCGTGCATGTAAGGTTCACATGTACGCCGATCACGCAGAACAGACGGAGCGGAAAACTAGAATAGCCAATCAGAAGCCATCTTCGGTTTCCGAGCCAGTCGCGCAGAAAATTTGAGCTCACGCCGATATTTTGTGCTCGCGGAAAGAGCCGACTTCGCCGAAATTTCCCAGAAGTCAGCTGGTTCCATTTTTTATACTACTATTTTTTTGATAATCGACGTGTATTGATGTAAATGTATAGAATAATTCAATGTACGTGTTTATAATGAAATACGCGAAGATAAACGTTAATTTTATTCAAAATTTGTATTAAATAAACGTAGTTTGAAAATGAACTAAAAGGTAGCACTGAAGTGTAAAATATTTTGGATGTAAAAATAAAATCACAACCTCTTTAAAATAATTTAGTAAATAAATCTCACTATAAAGGGATTAATAAATTAGAGTATAAAGACGACAGCATCTAGCTTGTTGTCTATAATTTGTTTTACTATATTGGCGTTAAAAATCACGAGTTCAACAGTAAAATGGCTACGCAGAAAATCATCTTACATGTGAACAACCATCGGTTCTGTCAGCTCTGTCTGTTTGGAATGATCGGCGTAAATGTGAATCAAGCTTAAAGGTGGATTCACATGGTTGCAGACAAAGCAGAGTGAGCGGATTTTAGGGATAGCGATTCACACGTTTGCAGACTTTGTGCATTATCCACGTACCTGCAGTTCCTTCCAACTAGTGGAAACTTCTGCAAAATGGCCGCAGCCTTGTGATAGATTACGATTAAAAGAGTCAAATGCGTATGTGGGCATAAATCTATACATTTCAACTCTCAGAATATACATATTGCATTTAAAATCTACAGAAGTGGTTAATTTTGAATTTTGGAGATATTTCAGTTTTTAAAACGAAATTGAAATTCATTACGCTGCAAAAAACTAGATAGCGCAAACCCTCATAAGTATTAATGTTAGGGATGTGAATATTTGAAAATTCAAATAGTTGCGAATAGTATTTGACGAACTATTCGCATTGCTACTACGAATATCAGCGGCGAAAATTGCGAATAATTTACATTCCCGTATCAAATGGTTAATTGCTTGACATTATGTACCTACTCATTTGGAGTCGTTCATTTAATCATTTATTCCATAGTAGTTAGAGCTGGACCATTACTGATCATGATAAATTGTCTTTTTTTTATGATTATTTCGATTTAATACGGCAGCAAATTAACTATCCGAGCAAGGTTGTTTACATCGGTTATGATATTGAGTAACTCGTTTATAAACATGATAAAAACCAGGATCATTATGAAAAACCGTCACACTCATTTACTTTCACTGTAGAATTTACGGAAGTAGGATATATTTCTTCTTTCTTATTGTTTGCAGCCGAAGAAACAGGAATGAAAAGCTTAATATACCACGGTTGTGAACTACCAAAACAAAAACGTCTTTGTATCGCTTTTAGTCACATACCTCACCATCCCGTGTAACAAACAAACAGAATATTATTGAAATTCCGGGGAAATTATAACATTTTATTTCTGCAAACACATTCAAAAGCACACAATTTCGGTACATCGTTGAGGCCATGATTCAGCAACATGGTAGACCATAGAAAAGTAATGAGGACTGGAAACAAACAATACCAACATCGCGTCAGATCATAGGTGTGGTGGATTGAACGCGAACTAACAGCGCTAGTAGTAGCGGGCCGGACAAATTAAATTGGTCTCAAGACGGTTTGCATTTACACAGTGTTTCATAGAATTTACAACTTATGGTAACCAGATTCTGCTACCGACTCACGACCTCGGTAGGAATAAATTGCAAACATCTACAAACGATCTGTATTTCTTTAGCAAATAGTGAAGCAACCGCAAGCGCCAAAACGCTGCGTTGGCAGAATGTGCTACCAGTTCAACCGCGAAAATACGCCTATTAAACTTCAAGGCATCACGAATATCGGCAACAATGATGATCACAAAAAACAAAACTGATGATAGCTGTAAATAAAACTGCAGCACCAAGGAAAGAGTTTCCTTTCCCGATAAAGCTTTTATTTCTCTGCAAAGAACTTTGGGCTGTTTTTTGATGAACAAAAATATCTCGCTCCTTCCCTGCAGTGAATTTGCATGCAAGTTATTATAATTTTGTGACAATGAATGTGTCTCACATTTTCATATTTCATTGAAAAATTATTTTATATATATATATATATATATATATATATATAAAGTGCATTATTTATTAATGATTGCATTAATTTGGAGCTTACTTTTTATGTTGAATAAATAGCAAATCATCCTTAAACATACTGCACTTGAAGATGCAATTATTATTTATGTGCGAACAGTTTGTTGTATGATCAGTGAAATGGTAGTTAATTCTATTTTATATAACTGAAATTAAATGTTTACTAGTAGCTATTCGACTTCGAAATTATTCGCATGTTATTCGAAAATTTTACTATTCTATTCTAAAATATTCGACCATCAAAATTCACTATTCGCACACACCTAATTAATGTATAAAAGTTACATTCATACTCATGTGTAAATAATTATTTATTATAAATGTATACATGTGAATAAAATGTTACATTGAGTTTCTCTGTGTGTTCTAATTAAAACACCTAAATTAAATAGACTCAATAATAATTATATTAAATATGTATTATATTGTATTCTTAAATTTTTATAATACAAATCTATACTATTATTTGGTTTTCATGTTAACAGTTGCAGATCTAAGTTAATGTCCACGAAACAATTCTTATCGACACAATGACATTTATTGTTGGTACATACCTACAACAAAAACTTGTTGTATTAATTACCTGTTTTCATACAATTCTCATTCCAAAGATATTCATTACAAGTAAGTTGCTTTACATTATTCCCAGTGCTTCTAAACATTAGTAATTTCGAACATAGATTTAAGTACTTCTTCTGCATAACATGAATAGGTACTCTACATTAGACAGTAATTCAACAACTTTCTGCTAGCACTGTTTATATATTTTCATTTTTAGTAGTGAAGGGATGACAAAATTAAAGATTTGTTGGAGTCCTCGAATACAAGTATTTGAGGCAGGATTCACAAGATTCAACAATTTACAAATGTTCTTAGGTGCAATGCACTATATCCTATATTGAAATGAATATTTGAATAATGCACTTGATATGTATTTATGAGAAACAAATTATTGGTGTATTGTACTTCAGGGCTGCAGTTTTCACGGATTTTATTTGTTTTCACGGACTTCTCCATCGTCAAACGGATTCCCAGATTTAAAGGAAATATCACTGATTATTTCTCATCCCTGCTTTTACCCACACTTTTGATGGACTGCACAGAAGAAAAAACTTTTAGAAGTTTTTAAAACCTCAAATAATTTGAGTATTATATTTTTATAGATGGAACAACTTTCGAAAAGATTCCACAACATTTCGAATATTATAATTGCAATATATACGTAATTATTCTGGTTTTATATGTTTATATATGTAACATATGTGTTCATGTAACAAGCAAATAGTAAATTAACGCAGTGATACTATCGACTGTGCACTTTTGACTAAATATCGAATACAGGGTCGACCGCTTTGTGTTCGCCGATCTCGCCATCAGGAAAGTCATGAATACGAATCACATTGCAATCGTCATGTTTTTGGGAATATGTTCTTGAACAACGGATAGGGAAATATAACATAAAATGCTGTAATGAATTGTGAAGCACGGAATGTTTATTCATGAGTGCGGCATTGTGCAATTCCAGAATCGATTTCTACTCGACGAGTGTTACAATATACATAACCTATAAATCACCCATGCTCACAAAACATACAGCGCAGGAATCTGATAACTAGTATTATGATTATTTGATTCCGAATGTTTAGATATTTAAATGACATTTAATCATGATTTTCAAATATTGTTTTACTGTAAACGTTTAATAATACCAGCAAGATGCCTTATTTGTTGTTCGGGGAGTGCGTTTATTCTCGCAAACGTCGTTGTCAATGTCATGTTTTGTAATTTAGAAGTTACAAAAATTATACGGGAAACAAAAAATGACTTACTCCTGACAACTTCCAGTGTATAACATATATATCAATATGCTTAACGAGCAAAACGCTGCCACGTGCAATGATTTACCTTCCTTGTGTGTAAAGGTTATAATAATACCATGTGATTTTGAAGTATGTGATTGCATATTTTTAAATCGTAGAAAGCTTTTAATGTCACGGATGTTGTTGCTGCGGTGAAAAAAAAAAACTTAAAATAAGACAGTTTGTAAGTACTTTGTGAGAGCAAACAAAACAGTGTGCCTAAGTGTAAGCATTAAGAAGTATATTTTGGACACACACTGTAAACATCACGTACAATTGGGTAATCAGCTTGAGCTTCCTGTTTGTGTCTGACGACAGTCAGTGTGCGATTCCGAGCTGAAATTATCACATTGCCTACGATTGTTATCGTTGCAGCTGAAATTTTGTGCCCGAATTATACGAAAACTGTGCATCCTGGACAGTTGCAACAATGGAATAGTTTTTGTTGATGAGGTCACACCGCTTAAGAAACCAGCATCAAATTTACGTAAAATCTGACGGTAATATAGTTGTATGCAAGATGAGGGTGGCCACCTTTATTATTTTAATTACTGCGTTAGGTATTAACAAGAGTTTTCTGATAGATTGAAGATCTCGAAAACCTAAAACACTGTTCCGAAAACTGTATTTTCATATTACGTTGTTTCCGATATTTTGCAAGAATACAATTTAAAAATTTGATTTTCAAGGGCTTATATCTGCCTTAATTTTTTCAGTTTAGGTAGAAAGTGTCCCATAAATGTTCTACTAAATTTTGCGTAAGGAATCAACTTACGGAGTTTGTCGGTCGAATTAAGACTCGTCCTGTATATATATACACACACACTTATTATGCACACACACAGACCTATTTCTAAGTGCACGACGAAATATTTAGTTTAGATAATAACAATAGTAAGAATGATAAAATTAACTCAAGAGCAAACTTTTAAAGAGCACTATAGTTACAAACATGAGTTGAACATGGTGGCACTGTTGCAGTAGCAGCGGTATTTGCTAGAAAATGAAAATTGCATTTGTTGATGTTATTAAAATAATTACCTTATTTAATAGTACCAGGCAAGGTATTTTCCACTGCACACTGTATTTGTAAAGTTATCACGCTTTTAAAAATGTAACATTTAGAACACTTTTGTAAACAATGAAAACTGTTTGCTATTGGCTAATGTGTGTGTGACGTAAGTTGTACACGTTTTGGTTCAGCCATCTTCGCTTCAGCATGGGAATGTGTTGTCGGCAGGTCGCTTTGGATTGCAAAGAAGTTTTCTGCAATGTGAAATGGATTGAGTTATTTTTTGGGATCGCGTGTTTGTATAATAAGAGTAGAGCTATTTTTTTCCCCCTTCAATTGTAGCCGTTTCATTTCACAAGTATGAGATTTCTGTTTTCAAGACACTGTTTTAATGCAGCATTAGTGACAACTTGTTACAAAGGTTTACTGTTCAGAGCAGGATTTTTAGCATTTTAATGCGCAAGCCTCAGTCAGAGCCTGTAGTCTCAAAAAATAGAAAGCAATTTTGTGAAAAAAAACATTAGGCCGAGTATATCTATTTTGATGAGATAAAACTTTTTCGTAAATTAGGATCACCCTTAAAATGAAGAATAATGTTTTACGAACTATGTGATTACGATTACAACAGGAAAACAGAATATTCATTTAACACTGAAAAGAACCTCGCATAAAAACATACTTTTTTGTTGCCAATCGCTGAGAATTTCACTGCAGTTATGCGTTCAAATACTCGTCACGCTTTGTTTCCTAACTTATAACAGTTGCAGATATTTCATCCGGACAACATTTTGTCGCGTTATTGTACTGTGTCGCTATGCACTGCCTGTAGGCCGTCGGTGACGAGTGCGTAACAATTAAATTAGCCGGAAACAAGAGAAATGTAAAATATTCCAGACGCGCACGTGTGGTCTTATATGGCAGTTGCATGTGAACAATCATCATAACAACATGTACAGTGATGCCAAAATGGCAGCGGCCGTTTTTCCCATGCAAAACCATAATCTCTTCTTTAACGTGCTATTCTCCAGTTATACACATTTTTTTCTCAGTTACTTAAAAGTGCAGGAGGTGCTTATTTTGTTCCCTTCGTGTACATATGTTTCGAATTGTGCTATTTTACGTTTTGTTTTAGCAGCGATTTTTGTTGTATTTACCCCTCAATTCCCCTGGTCTTCACTACCGCATTTGTAAGGAAGTCGTGATAATTCGCATACCCCTTTTGAAGAATATTTTTGAGAAAATTAGTACTCCTCAAAAATACCACTTCCGATTTGAAAAAAAAAAATGAATTTTACCCGTGCGCCGCTAATCTTAACAATTACCAAAAAAAATACGTGTTCTGTTGATTGCTATATTTTTGGCAGTTGTTATAAACCATATTGTACTTACTTATGAAACTGACATCACATTGTCCCCATTTATAATAGAGCTTTTAACCTAGCTTAACTACAAAGTTACAGATATTATATGTTCGCACAAGACATGTAAAAGGAACACAGTCTTTTCTAAAAATAAGCATCCCTCGACATTGCTCATTCATAATATGCTTAATATATTATATGGATGGGATAACTAACAAAAGTAGTACTTACCGATCCACGTACACACCGCGTGCCTGGAATGCAGTCACTTCTTCAGACGGAGCGGACGGGAACAACAGTGCAGCCACCGTTCTACCAACTAAATAAAAGGACGTCTCGTATAACGGAAAAAATTTGACATTTTCCGAAGACTGATATATGGGTTTCACAATAAAATTAATCAAGGCTCGTATACTAAAAAAAATTTGCTGCAATCTATGAAAAAATTAAGTTCATTAAACATAGGAAATGACAGAACTGTCATTTATAAAGTTGTGGCAACTTATCTAGCTTATTTATGTACTCATCTTGAAACGACCACTTACGTCACTACCGTTCATTATTATTGCACGTTAGTGTGAACTGAAATAATGCTTGTTTACCTTCTGGTTTAGGTGTGTTCAACCGTCGCCTACGATTCAGATACGATAGAAGCGCTTGCGCCATATTCTAATAGATTCTAGGACCACGACTAGTTGGTTTCTCTTTCGTGCAACCTTTTATTGTGTAATTGAGTAATTTATTTGTTTATTTATTTCATATATTAAATTTGTTCAAATATGATTCATACAAAGTAAACATTTCAACAAAATTGCCAAAATCTAATTTTTTAAATTTCACTGAATCAAAATTTATTTCACTAATTATTGTACTAAAACAAAATCGAAAATTTTAAACTTATTTCAATATGTTATCGAATCTGTTGTTTTCTCTCTCTTTGATCAGTCAATTAGCAGAAAACAATAGTTTGGTCAGCGAAGAGCCTTGCAACTTATTGAATCAGTGGAAAATCCACTGTTTCAGGTTTACAGTGAGCATGCGCGTAAACAAGGGTCAAATCTCACGCTACTTAGTCTGCTGTTAAACTGTGGCAGCAACAAATGAACGAACGACTAGAGCCCACACTGAAGTCGAATTCGGGAGGAACCAGGTTCGATTCCTTCTCCCATCATCCTGATTTCAGTATTCCCATGGCTTCCCGAAATCACTCAGGCTATCGCCATTTCCTTCCCCGTCCCTGCTTCTCTTTACAACTTGATCCGTCACTAATGACATCGCTGTCGCAAATATGATAATCCCTACCTTTCTACCTACCGACACTGTAAAAAAAATTCTAGTGAACGTCCTTAAGTGTACTGGAAGTTTTTAACCTTTACAGTGTATGGGAATAGTGTCATATATCAGGTATAAAATATAAAAATGTTTAACGTCGCTGCTATACAAAGTCTGGAACTTCCCTCATCATTTGACTGTTCTTTGAGCAAATTTAATGATGACTACTATTCATGTATGCGCACAAACTCACCACTCGCTCTTTCTTACTATACGTATACATTGATGTGGTACATTTGCCAATAATTTTTAATAGTGTGCATACCTACGTATCTCTCTGAAGCTCGAATATACGTGGATTGTGTAGTTTAATTTGTTGCCAAATCACCCTGTCTCTAATGGTTGCCTGTGCTCGTTAACAGTGACAGAATATCAGCTGTCAAGTGGCTGACCAAATGGTCGGTTAATAGTCTGTTAATATCAGTGGGTGGCCCAAGTGCACCTAGTCTACAATTAATTGAATACGCTTCTAATAAGTATTAGAAAATCATACCGTTTGACAGCGATAAAGGGAAATTGTAATACTTGAATTTGTTGTACCAGAATTATTTTTCTCGTGATCTAGAGTAAAAACTGAATAGGTGAAATTCTAATATAATTTTATTTTTAACAGATTCATAGCATCAGTTGATCAACAGACCTTCTGGTGTAATTTTTTAAAAATTAAATGCCAATAATTCAACTGAATCATTAAGTAATGAGACCAAGAAAAAACACTAAAAAAAAACAATTTTTGGAGGACTTTAAACTGATGGATTACTCATATACAGAATATTATTTTTTGGCGTCTGCAAGTATATTATCATTTTCAAACGTTTTATTTTCTGTTGTGTAGGGTTAAGTTGGCAAGCAATAGTTTACCATTTTTTATTATTTTATGTCTTTGTTTTTTGTTTTTCTGGTAATGCACACAGAAAAATGTCTAATGTTTTGCCAACAATATTAGCGTTGCTGCAACAGCAATTTTTTGTTATATGTGAACCGTCAGTAACTAATGTTGCTGTTAATGTAACATAATGTTAAGTTTATTATATTAATGCCATATTAGGCACTTTTGTAAAAACGTCATCACTTTACTGTTCTGTCAATATTGGTATTAAACATTTTCTTGTATTTTCTTTGCTTTAAAATAACATTCCGGTGTAAAATAAATTAAGTACAATTATTTTGTCGCAAAAAAAAATTACCTACGGAAAAATATTACGGCTGAGAGGGGAATCGAACTCGCACTTTGAGTAATTAACGTTTTCCATTTTTCGAAACGTGACATCTTATCAACTGCCTTATTTTAACACGTCCGACTGTGTTTCATATTGTGGGTATTCAGTTTATTCAGTGCAGTATAACGACAAATTGCAGTTCTCTTTCTTCATGTGGAAATACTTTACGCTCTATAAATAAATGCATATTTGGCACTCGTAAACTGCTTTGCAAGGCTTGAGAGCTTGTCAAAGTTATATTTAGTTATCATACTACGCTTTAAAATTTAAATACGGTGGTTCCCTTTTACGAGGTTAACACTGTTCACTACTATCCGCGATATTACAACGCCAAGTCAGTGTAAACTTATGTTGGTCGGACACTACTTTAATGTAACAGTTACACAAACTATATTGTTCTTCCCATTATTTTTAGCGTAACACAACATTTGGTTGCGGAAACATTACTTCAAAACACTTCAAAAGTACATTTTCATTAAAGTAATATAAGACTTTGCAAGTGGTTAATATTTTTAACTTTTTCACGGCATTACTAACTTTACTAAAACATTGTAACATATTATAATCTGGTATTTCTGCCCACTTATTATTATTATTTTTATTTCCACTGCAAATTTATTATTTATATTTACTATTTGCATGACAGTTCTATTGGCAGAATTATTTCTTATTTAGTTGCTTTATTTTCTTGTAGTGTTTTGCAAATATTCCTTTATTTTATTATTTACATCTTTAATTGCAGTTTTAGAGTTGAGTATGACCACAGATTGAATTATTTTCAGAATTGTTGTATTAATTTAATGTTTTAATGCAGCTTTTAAGATAGCAGCGTTAAACAGATTACTAAAATAAATCTATTTAAATGTAAACAGTGATCGATAGTTAGCAGCATTGTACAATAGGTAATATTTAGCCAGAGAGTTTTTGGAAGTGCTTCGCCTATTGTGCAATGGCAAATTCAAACTGGACTGGGTTGAAAAATTATCTCTGTTCTTGGAACTTTTAAGTTGGAATATTGTATTCAGAAGCTCATCGAAAATGTATTGGAAATGATTTATTAAAGGTGGATCGTATAGTTGAGGTTTATTCAGGACAATATCTTATGTCGCCGGTGTACGATTGTAGTAAAATAAGAATGCGTAGATATTCAATTTGCAGAAAAGGACTCTCTAAGTTGATGCATGTCCTGTTTGATAGCAATTAAATTGCTATCATGAACTACGAGAACTTCTTGTTCGAAAATAATTATTATTACAGATAAGTAAAAAATGAAATAAGTTGCAGATGGCAGCAGTTCGATGTCATATGATTTCTCTAATAGTCTTCAAGAATTCTGCGTAACTCCTTCTCTAATGCTTTCCTTATAATATTTACGCACACTTTCTTTAGAAGTATAGATCTAATTCATCCACCTAAATATTTTATAAATCTGAGAAGCCGAGTCAAGAAAAGTTATTTACTGATTAATGGAGTATAACCAAGTGAAATAATTTTTTTTATTGAAAATTGGATAATATTTTCCCTATTGTGAAAAGACTACCTTAAGCTGCTTAATGTCAACTGTAATTATAAAAATTATAATTATATTCTGAGTTGAGCGTTTGAATTTGAGCTGCATTAATTTTTATATCTGAAAATTGATTGCTTCTGTTTCTTTACAAAACTTTCAATCGCTAAAATTAAACGCTCCTCAATGATTGAACTGCTTTATTGATTGGTAGTTTGCTCAGTAGTAGTATATTTTCATTATAATTAGTTAAAGTGTTTATATTATTGATCTGTTGTTAATGTGGTCATTCTACTACAAGTTATTCTATTATTATTTTCACTCCAATGTACAAGTTACCTATATGACAACTTGCTTCATTAACAACTACTCACTATCAACAATATCAACAATATCTCGTACCACAAATACTAAAACCATTGCAATGTAGCCCATTCGTGGGATTTTTTTCAACATATACAATACACACGTGTACCAATTTCAACAGAAAATTAAAAAAAAATCCCTTAATAGTAAATTATTGTTGCAAGGAAATTAAACCATTTCTTTACAATAATTTGACAAAGTGCACATAAATTCAGAATATGATTCAAAGCATTAAATAATAGCAATGTTAATTTTTCTCGAGTGGCATATAACAAGACATCCAATCTGCTGATAGAAAATTTTAAACACGGCTGTCAAATGAAAATGTCGAAAGTGCATGTGAAGCGAGCGGCAAGTGCCTGCGACCAGCCGACTGTACAAGAACTCGTCGACGAAAGAACTAAGGAAAAGCGTGGCTACAGTTGTCGCAATTCGACGACAGGTGTGGCAACAACGGACTGTAAATTTCAATCCACGCCGGGCACCTAACACAAATTTACGTCGTTTAACCGTGCGATTGGTTTGCAATCTCGGGCTGGTAAGCGGATCTCCGCCGATTCGCGGTATTCCCGTGCGATGTAGTTCCCGCAATTCAATTCTGCAACTCCGCAGTTTACAAGGGAGAAAAAAATATGAGTTATGACTGCTGCGCAACCCTGCTTCTATGCATCGGCAGAGTGTGCGAGAATTTATAACTGACAGTTTAAATCTGACGTCAAAGTTATGCCTATGTCACTATGTTAAGCCTACAGAAGATGAAATAATGATAAAAGGCATAATGTTACTGTTCATTTTAAATTATCTGTTGTATAGCTAGGTCTGCATACATATACTATATAATTATACATAATTATTGTAGGAGGAAAATAGTGTTAATGTAGTTTTTTTTAATTTTTTTTTTATCTTGAATATATCTACTCACGATATTGTGGTTAAGTTTAAGGGAAGGAGGTGGGCCTTAACTCTGCTACAAAAATAAATACAATTCACTATAATAATAATTATTATTAGTTAGTTTGTCACAATCACTAGAGCTTGAATGGTCCACGAAATGCGTTATGTTGCGTTGTTTATTTTTCTGTAAAGTAGCTCTTACGTAACTGCGTCAAGCACAGATAACAAAACAAGAAAGAGGTAACACTTGGATTTCATTCTTCCTCGAGAAATATTCCTCAGCTTAATGCTGTATTTCAAAAAGTGGTGCTTGTCTGTAAAATCACTATCAAAATAAGAGAATTCTAGAAATTATAGTACTGAAATGTTTTTGTCCCCTAATGCGAGCTACCGTATGTGAGTAATGCGTGCGGAATGTGTGCCCCGGGCGAGGTTAGGAACTGCACGGAATTATTCCCTACGATAGAGCAGCGACAGAAAGCGAAGGTGGAGGAAACCGGGAGATCCCCAAGGAATTCCGCGGTCCACTGGCAACGTCGGCCACGTTACCCACGTGAGAATATCGGGAGTGAGCCCACAGGGAATCGAACCCATATCGCGTGGCGGGAATGCGACCTTACCACTTGGCTAGAGCCCCGAGCTAACGATAAAACACGGTTTTTAATTAGTATGATCAACAAGAGGGTCTAACAGTGAAGTATACTATTTTTTGAGGCACTTACAATCAAAAACGTTAAAAAAAATTCTTTTACATCTATAGTAACGCACAGAGAGGCTATAAACTTTGCACCGACAAGATTATAGTCGGCTACAAACGACTCAATTGCATACTCAGTATTGATAATTTGTGTCATACTTCAGAAATGGGCAAAAACATTATCGGCGTTCTTGCCACATAAAAATGACACATCAGCTTCGCCGGTTACCGGGGACCTGAATAATGAGAAGGATTGCGGTGCTGTAACAGCACTTACGTCTGGGCACGATTCTTCACGGTAAAGTGAGCACTTTTGGAAACCCTTCTTAAGATCCGCTTGCATGCCCATCATGTATTCTTCCGCCATCTGTGAGATTATTTTGAAAAGTCAATATGTTACTAATGTCCTGATTCTCATACTAATACGCATTTAAAAACCCTAAAACAAAAGAAACAATTTCAGTACTCACTAATGTTTACCTAATGCTTTTAATTCAACGCCAAGGCATTCCCTCCGTCGTTGCCAACTTCACTGGACGCTTGCAAGTCTGTGTGCCCGTTAACATATATGCAGGTAGGGGCAGTGACATTTTTCCAAAGTTGGTTTCAAAAGTCCTCAGTTAACCGTGGATAGCATATAGTCGGTTACCAAGTCTATCATTTTTATGCACGTGCGTGCGACATTGTAACTCAAAAACAACTTGTTTCTTCCCATATATATTTCACTCTTCTTCAGCTGGGATTTAAGGTTACATCCATGTATACATTTGCTTTTCTTCTTCAAGTTGTGTGAACTTAACATCTTAGCATTTCCTCTTTTATCCCTTCATTTATTTTGACTTGATTCCGTAATCAGTTATTACTCATAAATTATCATAATTCTGATTCTCCTGGTATTTTAATCCTGTGCCTTTTTTCCCAGTTATGAATGCCATGGTAAGTTATTTAGTACATGACGTGTTGCTCGGAAACTTTTTCTTGATACACGGCTTACATGATTACTACGGGTCGGCCTAATTATATTCATTTGCGGCGGTTTTATGTTCCTTTGCATAACTATTATTAACATTTTTACATTTCTTTCTTAATTGCTGTCCGGATACAAGAAAAACTTAGTTTCTGTTTTACTCCTTCATTTGTTTTATCTTAAATATCGTTTACGTCTTGATGGTATTAAAAAGACTCGTGTCTTTACAAAACTAATACATTATCTGCAATAATTTTACTATCATTAAAATTTTTATTTTTTAAGAGTGTCTCTTACGTTTTTCTAATGTTTTCTGTGGATCATAAGACCATGATTAGCATTTATTTTAATATTTCGTTCATAACTATATTCATAAAATTGCATATAAACTTGCCGCCATTTTGGATGGCAAGCATGGCAATGTTTTTGGTTTTAGTAAACCTTTTCTTTGCTGGCGACAGAACAACTCTCTACCTTTTAAACATTTACTTTAATAACACTTTCCTCATGCAATAGTATTTTTATTTTTATTGTCCTTCATCGCCTTTGTCTATAAAATCTTTAATGCACAACTTACGATTATTCTGTGATACATTGTCTCGGTACCTGAATCCGTTTCATCACGAAGTTGTTTTTGCTCAGCGATGACCAACCTCCTCTTTACAAATTTTTTAATTTGTGTTCCAGACAGCGTCGCACAATGGTACACTATTGAATTTCCTGTAATTTTGTCCTTATCCTAAATCCGCTTACATTAAGGCGAAAATTATTACATCCCTTCTCATATTCGCCGGAGTACTCTTTCACTACGATGTCGCCCTCATTAACCTGTGCAGCAACTGTATCCACGTCTTCCTCTCAGCCTTTATTATTTCCATGCCCACTTGATCTACTGCCGTGGCCTTTACCCCTTTCATTCTTTAGTGGTCTTGGAACAGTTATTAAACTTTGGCCGGAATATGTCGGAGTTATGTCAAACGGAAATAACTGACTACAATTTATGCAATTTCGTGCAAATTCCCTGAGCCCCGTGCTGCTGAAAGCCAACAGTAAAATTCAACCAAGCAGCTGGCGGGTAGTGATGAATCACTACCCGTGTGTCTTAGGTGAATTAAAAATAACCCAAGTCGTCCTTAGTCATACGACAGTTTGTCCACTGTGTAATACCGCCGGGTACAATGAATGCCATAGAAGAAACGAATCCAGTGTAAATCTTATCCACAGTTTTTATTTACCAGTCTCATTCAGTATTTACCAACGACCTTTTTAGTACACTGAAGAGCAAAAAAAACTGGTATAGGCGTGCGTATGCAAATAACAGAGGTATGGAACCAATCAGAGTAATGCGATGCCGTCGGCAGCTAGATCGGATACTGCTGCTACAATGGCAGGTTATCAAGATTTAAGTGAATTTGAACGTGGTGTTATAGTCGGCGCACGAGAGATGGGACATAGCATCTCCGAGGCAGCGATAAAATTTGGATTTTCGAGTACGACCATTTCACGAGTGTACCGTGAATATCGGGAATCCGGTAAAACATCACATCTTCGATATCGCTGCGGCCGGAAAAAGATCGTGAACGAAAGGGACAAACGACGACTGACGAGAATCATTAAACGTGACAGACGTGTAACCCTTTCTCAAATTGGCGCAGATTGGATTTGTGGCCTGTCCTGCAGGATTCATGGTGTGAATTGCCTCCTTTATTCCTTCAGACATTAGTCGAGTCCATGCCACGTCGTCTTGCTGCATTTCTGCGTGCTCGGGGGCCCGTACACGATATTAGGCAGGTGTACCAGTTTTTTTGGCTCTTCAGTGTATGACATCGCCAACTCAGGCGTATTATACAACCTATGGCGTTTGGTGAAGTGTTGCAAGGTAAGGTGGCGCTTGCTCACTACTGTACATTCTCGGTGCACGCAGCAGGAGCCTGCAACCATCCGTGCAGCCCAGGGAAACTGAATGTATTCCGACCACTCACAAAGAGCAGTCAAGGGACATAATACACACTTCCTGTGGCGTCACATGCCAAGCTACGTTTCAATGGTGGAAATGTAAATTAGCGTGCAACAGGGTACAGCACAGAGCTAGCGCTAGCTTACCTTGCAACAGTGCTCCACACACCACTGTATGCGACGTAACCTGCTTTATCTATTTGAGGTTTGCGCAATACAGGCATGCGCCACGCTATCGGGTGATGCAACAAAATGAATGTACATCACTGTGAGTGCAGTGTTACTAGTCAACGCTCGCCGCCATGTACCAAAACCTTGGCAAAAGTGTAGCGATCGAAAGTGACGCGCGAATGGTTGTCGGCCTGCCAAAGGGAGGGGAGGAAGGCAATGCGTGGATGATTTTAAAAAGAGAATAAGTCATGTCTTAAGACAATTAATTCTCTACCCGCAAAAACAAAAGTGCCACGAATAAAGGTGATTACACAACTAACTTGAGAAATTACGTGAATCTAGCGACAAAATCGCCAAGAACATTTGCAGGAAATTTCTCCCTTCTGTAAAATTTGCTATATTGAGTGGCAGTACCATCTTTCCGTGTCCTCTATCCACACAGAGTAGTGAAGTGTCAGCATGGTAAGCTATGCACAAACGAAACAAACTATATTAGAGTACATAAAATGTATATATAATGATTTGCTACTCCACCAGATACATGTACTCAAGGCTCATTATCGGAAACAACAAAACAGCGTAAGACACAAAAATTACTCACAAAAACTTGTTTCCCAAATTTCTTTCAATTAGCTACAAAGTCGCCAGTGAGGCAAATTGACATATTTTCTCAATCAAACCAAACCGTTTAGTAGATTAGAAAACCGGCAGGGCTATCTGGTTGCCGGAACAAAAGTGTGTATCACACAAAAAATAAATAAAAGTAGTGAAAATCTCAAATCGGTAACTTACGTTTCATAATACTGGGTATAAATGGTGATATGTAAAACTATGTTCTTGAACACAGCAATATCATAATCCACTTAACGTGTTAATGTTACCACATTGGGATTTAGTGTTCAAGAGTATATCAAACTGATTTGCTTTGTAAAATAGTACTCGGGTACTGATGTGTAACTAATGCTTAAAGTCAGTATTATGTGACATTTATGCATTTACATCAATTGCATGATTTGATCAGAAACACTTCAAGTTGTAAACCGGCAAACAGCTGAATCTTCTTGTGTACAAACAAATTAAATTAATAAATCGGTAAATGTCACGTTAAAATTTAAATGTAGCAAGGACAGAAAAATATAGTTCTTGTCCAACTCGCTAGACAGAGCTTTTTAATTGTGTAATTCTGGCTTATCAGTCTTGAAAATAAGAATTCAAGTCCTGTAAGTGGTTTACTGACTAATGTGGGCAATGGCCTACAGACTTCACAAAAACTTCACATTTGACTCCAGTATTATTTACTAGGAAATATGTCGATAATTTCAAATCCTTCGCATGTCTCTAATTAGTTTCAAATATGCTTCGCCGTGAACCAAACGTGGGTTTCTGCAGAAAGACGTTTTGAGCGTGCCAAGTTCAGACATTCCCTTTCCGTCCTACCAGAGGCTTTGAAGAGAATCATTTACTACAAGGCTATTGCCAAACACAGTAATAACATANCCACACCTTTTGAGGGAATTAAAAAGCGGCGAGATAATAGCGGCACAAGACTGTCATGAAATGCGTCAATCAAAATCACCAGTCCTTTTTATCAGAACTCATTGTTCATTGTTATATTTTTGCCATTTTTTCTTCATCCGATTGTTAACAATAATGGATTATTATATTTATGAATTTTTCCTAGCTGATATAAATATGTACACAAAATTTGGGATAATCATTTTGATTATCGAACTTTAAAATTATAATACTTGTACACAAAGATATTCCAGCCATTAGTGTATCAGAACTAATCTTTTTTCCAGTCAATATGGGGACCTACAACCCTTTCAAACCACAGTCCCAAGCTTGGTAGTTATGGGTGAAACCGTTTATGCGACAGCAGGATCGTTACAGACAGAACCAGCAGCTTTGATAATCAGGAACGGGGAAAGGAGACTGCCAAAACATTTATTAAGGAACCATTACGGTGTTCGCCTGTAGTCATTTCAGAAAATCCACGTGGAAATGAAACGAGGATGGACGGACCGCCAATGAAACATTTAATCACAGGTACTAAATGTATTTGCTTGAAAAGAACTTGTTTAAAATTAACAACATTTTGTTCGCGCAACAAATATGCTGTTATTCCAAGATCTGCATTCGTGCCTTTGAACTAAATAAATCATTTGTTTAGCCGAACAATTATTTAGCTGTTCCATCATCATCAGTATGTATTTAGCAAACACATTTTTTTTTACAAGCACGTTCAACAAGTCGGTTTTGTTGCCGTACACTTTATAAATATCGTGGCAGAGACAAATCAATATTTAGTTTTAAGTGAATAAGCATTTGGTTACCTGGAAGAATCTGATGTGTATTATTATGTATATTATTATTACAGAATGCAACCAAATCAGATTGGTCCAGAACTGGCATTTATTTGGTTGGCTATGAGGTAATCGGGTCAATTCCTCGGTCCAAAAATACGTTTAAATATTTTGTAATTTTCGTGACAATTAGAATAGTTACATTGTTTGTTAGTGCATTTATCGATACCGTATAAAATTGTATCATCAATCCTAATGAAGCGAGTTCAATACGAAGCAGGAAAGTAACGCTGTAAAACTTCAAAACAATTTATTTACGTACTTGTCTCAATATATTTGAAAACATTCGCGGTCTGTCAGTGGTCATGTCAGCTGTGGTTGCTGAGGCATAGTCTCTGATGTAAACTTTCCGGGTTCAAAATACGGACGTGCTTTCACTTTTTTTAATGATAACCGAACATGTTTGATGTACGTGAAACAACAGAAACCTTTAGTTACACCAACCAAACCAAACAAGTTGTGGTAACTAAATATGTAAAACAAAATAATTTGGTTTCTGCGTCAAAATATTTAATTCCTCCCGTACAAACAATTAAATTTGTTGCGCCAAACAAATTTTGTTCCATTCAACAAAACTTTTTTTTCTCACTGCGGTAACAGAACCAGGGACCTCCCAAATGTGAGTCCATGTGTTCCGGTTACGTCACCTTACTCTGTTTCTTCAATAATTGTCTACCTGCGCGTTACAATTATTCACCAGTTATTAAAATCCTATTGACTGAATTATTGGTAACGTTTGGCAGATTAAAATTATTGACTCAGCTTTCGATTACACAACCTGACTACTTGCGATTTTACGTTCGCAGTCATGAAACCTGAAACGGAACAAGTAACAGATTATTATAGTTAGGCCTACATAGTTACATGATTATCATGCATTATGATTAGAGGTGCGAAAACATGATCTGCTATGAAAACTAAGCTATCAACATCTATGACGTAACGTAATTATTAAGGGAGGCGCACAGCCTTGAAAGCTGGGAATTAAAATGAATTATTTCCAAATCGCAGAAACTACGTCAGATGAAACGACATTCATAGTGTTAGCCTGGTTTGACATCAGTGATCTGCGAACATTTAGCGTTCAATAATATCGCTCGTCATTAAGAAGGCAGCCGTGTTATTAACCAATTGTTGCCCTTGAGCGTTTATCAATTGCTATAACATAATAATCGCGTGTACATTAAGGGAGCACAAAACATTGCCTGGGTGTAACACACACAGGCGAACAGCTCTCGTGGAAGAATGCAACGTTTGAAAGGGTTCCGTGGGTTGCCAGCCAAGGTATGCAACCTAATTAACATGACTCCATTACTGTCTAGATTAGTTAGTACGACGTTCCCTATATCTTTAGTTATATTTCCCGTTCATGCACTAAAACCAATAAGGATCTTTATCCAACAGACGCAAAATACCACGGTAAAGAAATGTGTTTGAGAAAAATACCTATTTACGCAAAAGTAGGTATGATAGAATTACTTGGCATTGCCTGTTGCTGAAATATGCTTAAAAGTGCATTAAAACATGTACATCTAATCCTTTTAAACATCTGCATTAAAATTCACATGTATCGAGGCTGGAAACGTTTCGTTATTACGGCCTCGCAAACACGAGACAGGCCTTTTTCTATTTTCTGTCTCGGGGTCTTGTACAAGATTTAGTTTATCAGGCAGTTATGCTGGAGCTAGAAACATCGGGTCGCACATCGCGAATTTTACGTAAAACGATAAGATGTTATACGCTAGTAACAACTCAATCGCGATGATTAATAAATACGTCCACAAAATTAAATCATCTCAACCGTCTGTAAAATAAGACCACATCGCTTGAATTTCGAAGATGACAGCATTTCCATACCGTTTGAAAAAAAAAAAGCTTACATCATTGAGTGCTGCTCATTTCAGCGGTATAAGAATAAATACTCTACTGCTTATGAAAAAAAAAAAAAATATATATATATTTTTTTTTTTAATGAAACTATTCAAGTAACAACTCATATATATAAATAAAGAAATTGTAAGAGTATACGTCATAAAATAGAGACATCTCAATTATAATACTTCTTATCACTCTAATTTAAAATTTTAATTTTTATAGAAAACTAACCATTTGTAAAATTCACCATACTCAATAGACATTATTATCTGATACCGAAACGTATTTCTTGTATAATAAGTAACATTTATTGCGTTAACAGTTTGTTTGTTATAAGTGCGTATCCGTTCAATTTCACTCTTAAGAAATATCTCATCACTTGTGTGTGTTGTATAATGACAATTTAAAAAAAATTAACGTAATAAATTCTTTGCCCTAGTTCTTTCTTTAGCATATTCATTAAGAGAATTCCATTAATTCCTGCGGTGTCAAACAATAATTCATTGTTGTTATTGCTGTGGTTGTATTAAACGTCGGATTTCTTTTTATTGAATCGACTCTCGTGGCACAGTTAACTGGCCACAAGCTAGCAATACAAGTTGTTCTGGGTTAGGATTTTGGGTGAGGCATAGTTGTAAATGTGCGTTATTTTTAGTCGGTGATCAATTACGAAAATTGTCTGGTGTTACGTGGGTTGTATCAACAGCACGTTCTTTTTTTTTAAATATGGTATCATCGAAAATTTAACTGGAATATCATAGTCAAAGCTTTGGGAATAGTTCCAACTAATCTCAAACATTAAATATAAAATAAATTGTTCAAAAACTAGTTTCACGCTCTGAACGACGTTGTTCTTTGCGGCCATGTGTTAATAAACCCCCCCGCGTCATAATTTACTTTTGCATAATATTTTGTGCGCCAAAGTTAAATTTCATTAATTTTTTTTTCGTTTATTGAAACATTCCAGGTCACCACATGTAAATAATTGAAAAAATTCGTTACGATTCTTTTACTTCGTAGTTTTAATTTACGGAAATTAATTTGTGTGAGATTTGTAATAAAAAATGCAAAATAATTTAATATGTGCGTATTTTATATAATATATATTATTTACTCTACAAGTGATGGAAACATAACCTACACCGACTAAATGAATTTTTATCATGGTTTATTATTTCCCGGAAACATTGCTATTGTTCATGGTTCTCAAATAGGTAAAAAAATTCAGCTATATACAAACAAGCGTTTAGTGAAATAGGACCGAGAAAGGTGGCGCACTGGAAACACACTGTACTAGCGTTCGGGAGGACCCCGGTTTGATTCCCGGTACGACCATCCATGGTTTTCAGAAATCACTCCAGGCAAATGCTGGGACGGGTCCTAAATACAGACCGTTGTTGATTCCTTCTCAATTCCTGCTTCTGTGAGTGGATTGCTCCGTCTCTATAATGACCTCGCAGCTGGCTGTGACTCGGCAACGTCGACAAAGCATCTGGGAAGAATGCGGCTGAAGGTCTTGATCTTGCTCAAAAGGGGTAGAGAAGGAGACGGGGGAAGGTCTAACGAGCCAATCACAGGAAAGCAACAGTGTCACCGATACCTACTGTATAGTCTGCGCGCATGTAAAGCGAACACGTCAGTCTTGCGGGAGTTATTCACTAAAGAGTGAGTCACGGCAGGTTCCAGTAAATAAGTCTTACTATTCACAGCGAAGTCCGAGGAATGACTGGTAACGTAATTGCCTTATTTTTATGACGAGAAAGTTTCTGGGAAAAACACTTTCCGCATTGAAATTGCCACGAAACGTGCAGCATCTTCGACAGGGAAATCGGTGGCGAAAATACGTAAAATACGTAAGGAAATAAGTGTATCGAAACTAACAGATAAAGTATGTACACCAGGGCAAAAAACGAAAGACGATTTGCGGAAAAAATATTTTGGGAAGACTTTGATTTGTGCGTTGTTCGACGTACAATTCAAAACATTTAATGCCCGCAGAAGAGAAGTGCTTACTTTGAAAAAGCTACTTTCTGTATTACGAAAATGTAAGAATGGTTCAAGGTAAACGATATTGGTTACGAAGAAGAAATATCTAAAGCAGAAGTACTTTGCATTGTTAAATACCAACGCCCAGCTGCCAACTATTAAGTAGAAGAACTTATTGAAGCGGCCACGAAGTAGTCAGGCTGTCTCCATATCATTGTAATTTGAATGCCGTACAATGCAATATGTCTGGAACACTGTCGAGACTCGTGTAGCTGATAAATACGTATCGCAAAGAGCCGACCAGATAGAGGCGTTTACAGACGAGACTATAAACAGCATTTCAGGAGGAAAAAAACTGTAATTCAGCTTTAGCATGTAAACAGAGAAGAAACAGAATATTGGGAAAACGATCGTTGCATGAAAGAAGAAATACAAAAATGTGTAATAAGTGTGGGCGGTGACAGCGATAGTGAAAGTGAAAACGATAGTTACCACGATGACAGTTGCTGTTATAGCAATTGCAGTGAACAAACATGCGATGCCCTTTTAGGAGCCGAAGAACTTGAATAGAAAACGGCATGTTTTAAATTACAGTGATTTGACTAACAGTGAACATTTGAAGCTTGACTAGTGTTTGGAGTGATGTATAACATAATACGCATGTTTTCAAGTTACGTCTTTTGAGGCGTCTTACTATGTCAAACAATGCACTCTTTTAGGGAGACGGATTCCACGCAACATTGTACGCCTTTATTAATATCAACTTCTTTGTGGTAACAGTTTCAATCATGTCTCTGCGGTTCCAGTTTTGCTCCTAGCGATTATTTTATCCCAAATAATGGTTTTGTATAATTTTCAGGAATTGTTTTAAATCGTATTTGCAAGCATGGCAGTTTGTGCATTTTAAAAATTATAATTTAAAAATGAAACATGACAACAAAGGTTAGAAAAATAGAGATTGTGTATAATTTGAACGGAATTTATTGTTAATACAAGAACATTATTACTGCGAGTAATGGTTGTAGGTTCGTCAAATTAACTCAAATTAATGTTTACTGTGCATATTAGTAACGATGCTTTGAATATGTAGCTTGTCCTCTCTCGTATTTATTGCTTAAAACCAGGCAAATGTTATGCTGTCAATCCAACAAATATATTTTTAGACACTAACGATTTAAAATTGTATTTTGATATAATATACTTATGCTTCTCGAATGCACATTAAACAGATGTGTTGTATCTGCCTACTCAGGAAGAATTAAACCATTGAAACCTGGTATGCTATGTGACAAACGATAGGGAAACCACACTACCGTTGTTGACATTCCCGAGTGTGTCTCAGACGGTCCGTAGTAGTTTCTACTGAGTGTACCTGTCTTCCCCGCCGCGCGTCGCGCGAGGAGGGGAAGAGCTGCACCTTCCCCTCACGGGATCGTCTGTTAGTGTGGTCGCACAATAACAGATGTGGAATGATTCTCCGGAAATATGTCTCACCAGTAGGTAAATATAGTATTTCAACGTAATTACTGTATATTAGAGAAAGAAAAGCTGTGGTATTAATAAAGGGACCTGGAAATTTAGATAACTAATTTGGAAAGAAACTAAATTTAAAACATTTGCACGATTGTGATACTTTTAAAATTGTTCCACGTTTTATTTGACACCACGAGCCAATAATAATACGATAAAAAATGCAGGCTCAATCACTATCTCTGACAATCGCAGCAAGGAGCCAATGTGCATTTCATATCTGCTTGCGTATACAGAAGAATGTGAGCTCTAGGCTGCAGGTAATTAGACAGGTGAAGTGTTCTGGTATCTAGTATCACATTCACGTCTCCAACCATTTAAGTGTAACTTTGTCGATGTTTGGATACTTAACTTAGATACAAAGTAAAGTGAATTTTTACGCAGAAGCACACAAGATATCTAAGGATGACCCTTGAGATGGCTTAAATTGTACATACATTCAATGGCAGTTGAAGAAGACATACCTGCCACGTTGGCAAAATGGCGCAGTGGTCGCCACGTCGAATGGAATAGCGCACAGCCACGCATGAGAGGAATGTCGTCAGACTTTTTACTACCCATCCGAGTAATAGTAGAGTACAGAAAGGGAACGAAACAATGCCCATCCAAGTAGTAGAGTACAGAAAGGGGACGAAACAATATCTCGGTGCATTTGATCTTGGCGAGATGTGTGGGGCACTCCATCTCTGACGTCGTGTAGGCAATGGGATTTCCACGGTCCGAGGTGTCAAGAGAGCACCGTGAGTTCGTGGAGTCAGGTTAAACCACAGCCTCCAGGGACAACTGTCATAGCATACAAGGTGTCTATGATGGATCACCGTCGGCTATCTTGGTTGGTAAAAGTGGAGAGGCGTGCCAAAGCGCAGCAGATCACTTACCAATTCAGTGCTGGATCACGACGATTTGTGAGCAGCTATACCATCCAGATCCATCTGCTTATTATAAGGTACAGAAGCCACCACCCCACCTCTGCTCACCGCATGCACAACGCTCGACGATGAACGTGGACGCGGGATCACCGACGCATGGAGACAGGTTGTATGGACGGGTGAGTCGAGGATCACGCTTGTACACGCCGATGGCAGGGCACGTGTGCCTCGCCAAGCACACTGAGTGGTGGATCCCTCATGTTAACAAGGTTTCAGGCTATTGGAGGGTAGAATCCTCGGATGGGGACTGTTTACGTGAGGTGAAATGTGTGCTGTGGTATACGTGCCCATCGGCGAACAATACAGGGACCTGCTGACAGATAATGTGCACCATTTTCTGCGCCTACAGCACCCTGCAGGATACCTGTACCTACATCAAGACAAAGCACTGGCTTACCACTCCCGGTTTTGTGGACACTTCAGGGACTTGAGGTTACTAGCTTTTCTGATATCCTTTTCTGTTTTTAACGGTGTTCACTGTGTGTATTGTGTTATACAGTTTAAGGCAGTGGTTTAACTTTTTTTAAGCTTGGTTTTAAATTTTTTCAAGTGTTTTGTTCTGTTTGAAACAATTTTAACAGTTTTTAGGTGGTTTTTCTTTTAACTATATTCATGTTTTATACAGGATAATATAGTTTCTTATAGTGTTTTTATTCACCTCCTTCATAAATGGTTTATCATTTGTGTTTTTCACCAACATCTGCTCACTTTTTGTATTTTATAAATTCTACTGCATGCGCTAATGCCCACGATGTTGACGCGCCCCTCAACCATCAATCACTTCACTTCTCCTGAGACCACCAGGACTCACTCCTATCTAGCACATCTCGGATGCTGTCGAGATGGATGTGCCCGTCGTGGATCCTTCTCTGACCTATTTCCGTGCATTGTGGGATGCTGTGCAGTGGTCCTGGATCAGTATGGCTCCCGACCGCTTCCGGTATCTTGTGGAGTCTATGCCACGCCACATCACCGCCGTCATCACGGCGAAAGGGGGTGCTACACGCTAATAGGTAGGTTTCCCTAATTCAACTGCTGATATTGTGTGATGATATCCACAAAATCAAAAATAAGTTTTCTTGGAGTACACACTGACGTTCAAATATTTTCTCATGGTTTCCTTTTTAGTAACTGCGATCTGCGCCGGGCTTGCAAATGTTCTAGCAATGTATAGCATTCGAAATTAAGTTTTCTCTCCAATATTTTTGCTGATCTCATTTCAGCTACATTTCGCTTGTTTTGTATCTATTTACTGTCAGCCGAAATAGTTGCAGCAAGCTAACAAAATATTCTATTGCGGCGGAAATCCTTTCTCATAGCAGCACTTAGGACATTACGAGCTACAATCCATCTGCGCCGACTTGAAATTCCGTAGAAGTTCAACTATCACGACGTCCGCGATGTCAAATGGGACGTGAAAGAAAACCCGGACGATCTCGTTTAAATTAGGAACATGCCTTCCGTAACGAAGGACTTTACTTCCCTTCTAGTTCAGGGAAGAAAAAAGGAACCCAGCCAAAAGTTTCACAATTGATTTTCCCTATACCTTTTTTTTTCTTCTCTCTTCGCCTACTTCTGTTTCCTCTCCCTCTCGGTTCACACGGGCGCTTTTAGTAACTTCGACCTTTTCCTTTCAGCCCTCCCTTCAAAAAAAAAAAAAAAAACCTTTCGCTTCTCTTTATCTTTCGTTCCTTCGTTTTCGATAAAAAGTCCAAATCTGAATCCCCACGGGTGGAGAAAGTCTGGGCCAGTTGCACTGTACGAGGGGTCAGGTCTAGGGAGCTAAGGTTTTTGGACTTCTATGGATGAAGGGCCAGTTGTTGTGAGAGCGGGGAATATACGTGTTTTCCAAAGAGCAGTAAATGTTTTTGGAGTAAACGAGAGAGGAGGCGGGGAAGAGGGAAACTAGCAATGGAGCACCTATACGGCTTCTCTCCTCTGAATGCTGTACCGAGCGCACAGTCCCGTTGCCGAGTCCTTTCTTGTTTGCGGAAGGCTCCCTCGGAAGAGGGGAATGAGGGGCGATAAGGGGGTGTTATTTGTCGACAGGGTCAACGATACTCCTAACCGGGCGGCGCACCTGAGTGTGAGACAAAGCAGCCGAGCGATGTCACCCTTCACTCGAGCAAACAAACGAGGACCCGGCCTCCGAGCGTTGACAATGTAACTTCCCTGCTTAGGCCGCTGCCATGCAGTCGTAACCGCGATTTCGACCTCGAATTCGGTAGCTTCGCCGCGACCTAGCAGCTACCTGTCACGCCGTTAGGGAATTCGTATGTCCGCAGGACGACAAAAATAAAACGTGATATTTGTATACTTGAGTCAAACACATAGTTAGACTTCTAAAGATTAAAACGGAAGCTTCTCAACTCAAATAAAAAAGTATGTACAAGAGTTATTAAAAATTGTATCACATGCCAAAATATTTGCTGTTTTCTCAACACATGAATACTTAAACCTAACTCACAGAAACAAAATAATTTATACAGAAAAACTTTGATATTGCCAAGAGCCGTTCCTCAGATTTCTAAAAAAAAAATTCATCAGCATACCATAAAATAAACTGGGACAACGTTTTTCACCTTACCTTGCTTAATTTTTTGTGTTTATATTTATTCATGTGTTCAAAAAATATTAAAATTGTGATTTTGAAATCTGGTTGTACAGTAATTATGAACCTATATTTTTTTGAGAGAGTTTTGTTGAAGAAGGAGGCGACAAATTGAACAGTCTTTTTTTTACAGTGAGTAACTGGCAACTACACAGAAGATACATGTGTCATGATAATGCCGAAATATTTTTTTATGATACATAATTTTTGGCATTTGAAAACCTGAAATAAATATTAAGCTGTGCAAAACTTATTTTTGCTGCTAAAGATTTTTACTATAATAAAATTCTACATATCAGCTGTTAATGAGTGAAAATTACGTGTGTAGTTTATGATTTTTAAACAGATCACTTTTAAAGTATTTAAACATTAAAAGGAAAATTATAAAGTATAGATTAATTGTTTGGCGATATTTTAATCGTTCCTACAATAAGACATTATTTCATAAACGAAAAAGTGAATAGGCCTACATTTATTAAAATCACTTAAGTCTATTACATTTATATATCTTATGGGGCCCAAAAATTTGTTTTTACTCACCCTTGAAATTACGTTTTACATGCACACTACAGATTATACATTCGAAAATAAACCTGTAATTAAATTTTTATATAACTCTATTTATATTATATTTTCTATACTTATCTCACTAACTTCTAAATCTTTTAATTCATCCAACAGATAATTAAATAGTTTTTTAAATATTTTTTTCCAAAAATTCTAATTTTAATTTCCAAACGTGTAATATGTATGCCCAAATCTAGAACTCTGTAACTTAGCGGTTAGAGAAATAATGTGAATATTAATTGTATTTCTTATTTTACAATTTTTTAGTGTTTTTTTTCTGACGATATTAATTTATTTTCACCAGATTTGGTTTCTGTATTTGTGTTGTCCATTTATTATGTTCATTAGTTCATTAAACAGCTTAATTTTATTTCATAGCAATAAAAATTATAATGGTAGAACTCGTAATAATTTTATTTTAATATTTTAATGTTATTTTCTTGTCGCAAAGAAATATGAAAGTTGTTTTTAATGAAAATACATTATGTAGGTAAACAGAGATAAGTGTGATCTATGCTGTTGTTTATTGTAATTATGGCAACGAGCATGTAATTTTTATTAAGCTAAGATATTGACGTGCTGTAGCAGGCTGCGCGATTTCTGGCCTATCAGAAAAGTGTGATAGGGAGAGTTAAATTAAAAAGGACGGAGGTTAATAATTGTGAAAAATGGAAGTGGATATCTTGATGGGGTTCTGTCAGGACTGGGTGAAGAGAAAACATCAAGACACCAGTGTTCCTGTCCAACAAATTTGCAAGCACCCCGGAAATTTGAATTGAATTAATTAAAGGGAGGTCGTTTTTAAGTTAGACAGAGCAGCTAAGGTACGCCTGCGAATACCTTCGCGATAATGTAGGGAAGGGGGGGGGGGGTTGTGTTTCTTACGGACTGGTTAATTAAATGTTTTATGTTTGATTTAAATACAGTAGCCTGCCACGTCACATATGGTCAGAGTTTCAAGAAGTCTTCTTTAATAAATTAAATATTTTGAAATATATCTGCTACTAATTACCTCAGTCTTTAGCAGTGGTCTTCTCTAGAGTAAATGTATTTTTATTGAGAGCATGTGTGTATCTTATTTTAATGACATTTTCTGTCCATGAATAAAATTCATGGTGGCTCCCATCATAAATGGTCTGCATTACACAAAGGGCTTCTTTAATAAATAGTACCTTTAAGTAGTGGTTAGTCAAAAGCCGCTAGACCGTAATATTTAATTTCCTTTTATTTATCATTCCTACAATTTCAAGTATAATAAATCGAATAATAGAATTCAATAAAAAGATTCGTAAATTTATTATATTAAGACCCAAAGTAATTTTAATGAAATTTTATCACAAATACAAGCTATACTTGTGCAATGAGGCTTAGAAAACATTAACAAAATTCATTATTTCGTTAGATGCATACAGTGTTATGCTTACTAACAGCAAATAAACACCAAATAAAATGAAGATAATTTCTAATAGAGCAATAATATTTTCACTACCAGGTAATATTTTTACAACTTCTTTGTTCGCGTCATCCATGACCATTACCAATCGTGCATGAATTGTAGGTTTTTGCGAAACCCTGTTATCCACGGTGAGTTGAAGGTTAACGCAGACAATTTGCAACTCGCGCGAAAATCCGTCCTTATGAGAAGAAAAAAAAAACAAATACTAAATTCTTAAAACAATGGATGTCCCACATTATTGTTTACACACTTTTAACAAGAATAGCGGATAAACTATTTAATAAAATCTAATGTAATTGCTTGTATTTGACGCTGCGTGGAAAATGTCGGATGTACGCGAATGTTGATAACAGTTACAAATGTTCAAAGTGTCCGCCATCAGCAACAAGACATCGTCTGCAACGGTGTAGCGCAGAACCACAAACAGTAGCTACGGTTTACGTGGGAGTGGATTCACAGGCGGTCACAATCGCGTCTCTCGCGGCACCCAGTGTTCGTGGCTTTGTGGCGCTAACAGAGTTCTTCAGAGTGCCTCAAGGATAACAATTATAACGGCGTTAAATCTGGAGATCTTGGCAGATACTAAACACTTCCTCGTATGCGTTTCCAAGTATGGAGTAATGAAACAAATGTTCTATGCAGGCGTGACCATACGGAGTAATGAAACAAATGTTCTATCCAGGCGTGACCGTACGGAGTAATGAAACAAATGCTCTATCCAGACGTGACCGTACGGAGTAATAAATCAAATGTTCTATCCAAGCGTGACCGTACGGAGTAATGAAACAAATGTTTTATCTAGGCGTGACCGTACGGAGTAATGAAACAAATATTCTATCCAGACGTGACCGTACGGAGTAATAAATCAAATGTTACATCTAGGCGTGACTGTACGGAGTAATGAAACAAATGTTTTATCTAGGCGTGACCGTACGGAGTAATGAAACAAATGCTCTATCCAGGCGTGACCGTACGGAGTAATGAATCAAATGTTCTATCCAAGCGTGACCGTACGGAGTAATAAATCAAATGTTCTATCCAAGCGTGACCGTACGGAGTAATGAAACAAATATTATATCCAGGCGTGACCGTACGCTTCCGTGGCGATGTGGCAGTGCAACGCCCTCCTGGATAAAGCAACTGTCATCTGGGTGGAGTTGGTGAATAGCTGGCACAATGGTATTGTAACTTTCACCTGTCATCGTTACGTGAAAGAAGAATGGCCTCACGCTTCCTCTGGCAGACATACCGCAAAAAACTGTGCCGGGACACAAATATTTGCCCACAAATAGCAAGTTGAAGACTATATATTTTGAGTTGATAGACATACAATAACTTCGAAGTACACCCTTGAACAATCAATTTAAAAATTTTCATCACAGCCAAAAAACACTACATTGAGATAATACATAACAATTAATTTCTTCAATAATAACAATTGCTTGAAAAGGAAATATATCAGAATTACAACTTTCAAAATAACTATATTTATTTAAAAAAACAATGTTCAAACTTAGTTTCCTCAATAACGGTTAGAAAAAAATTATTAAGTAGTTGGCTAGAATATGACCCCATTTTACTTAATGATCTGCCGAAAAGGAGGGCAGCAAGAACCGTGACCATCAAAGCCTCCATTTCCTAAAATTGACATTTAAAAAATTACTATTATAACATTACTTTCGGCGGAGACTGCCATAGACGACCCGGCAAAGCTCATACCGAATAAAAACATTTCAAAACTAACCACATTTAAAACGCATGAAAAAAGCCCAACGAGAGAGTCGTAGAAACAACTGACTATTAAAAGGATTAAGGATTGAACAGCCAAAAAATGGGACAAACCCTGCATGTTAAAACACTAGAAAAACAGTAACACGACGTTTTAGTCAGTCCGAAACGAAATTTAGACTGGCAGTCAAATCCACAATTTAGAAAAAACTAGCAATACTGCTTAGCGAAGACAAACACAACTATGCCACTGAAAATAACAAAACATTTATAAACAGCCCAAAAACACACTGATCGTTCTCCACGACTCACCATTTTTAACGACCCATCGCTCAGCAGCTCGAGCAAACAAGTAAAATCAAGTTAACATGACGGCAGCTAGATCCTGCTGGACGAATAGGAGCTGCGGCTAATCCACTCCGAAGTTCTCTTCAGGCGACACGCTTCAGACGTAGGTGGGTAGAAGAATACGAGCAGCCCAGGCCATGCAACAACTTAAATAAACTATCAAGCCCCAATAGAAAATTATGACTCGTGAAGGGGGAGGGGAGATAAAGGGAGGTGAACAGGGGTGGAAAAGGAGGGGATCTGAGCCGAGCATAGAGAATACCACCATGCCGGAGTTGGAGGCGAAGGAAATATCTCGTGCGTCGAGCAGCAGCGTCGCAACACTGCCAACCCAGGAAGATTGACTTCTTTCTCTACCACAGTTTGGGGATATTCATCGGCCCAGTACACACAGTTGTGGTTCACATTTCCATACAATTTAAAAGTCGCCTCATCGTACCACGCAATCTCGACAGTAAAATGTTCGTTGTCATCGAACACGTTCACAGCCCACTCACGAAATCTGACACGCCTTTCTGGGTCGCCTTCATCCACGGCGTGTAATAACGAGAGACTTTACTTGCTTTAAAAATCGTTGGCACTTGATTCAGGGGTAGCTTACCGCATGGACTTCGACTTTCCCCAGAGGAACGTGTGAATGTGTGCAACACAGCCCCTACACGTCCCTTCGTCAGTTGTCGTTTTCTTTCCTGCCACTCTGTCCTTTCGTGACGTCACACAGCATTTCGCCCCTTTCGAACTTGTCACGCACAATTGTCTCAGTTTTACACATGATGGTGGCGCAGTATCGAATTCTGCCTTCCGCTGTCTCCTCGCCCCGGTCGTGTTATCATATTTCTCTATTTTGAAATCCACTTACGTTGCTCAAAAGACAGCCTTGTCACGTCCACCTTTTCCTCTACTATTGTAGTTCTGTCTCTCGTGGTTGCTCTTGGAAGTGACAACAGAAGAATGGCTGCACGCAATCCCACGCACCCAACGTTGTCCTTGTAGCATGAGATACACTCAGTCCTACCAGAATGTCTTTAATACTTCCTCTGTTATCAACGTTCAAACATTGTTCAAGTATGTTAATAATATAATTATTATGATAAATCCAACGGTGTCTTTTAATGAGATGTATGGGTGAAAAGGAATTTTATCTAAGTTTCTTTTAATTCCTAATGGATTATTTGATCCTGTTTGATGAAGGAAAATTAAATGTATTATCACTATACCTATTATTATGAATGGTAATATAAAATGGATAGTGAAAAATTGATTTAATGTTGCGTTGTCTACAGCAAAACCACCTCACACTCATTGTACTAAATCAATGCCTAAATATGGTACTGCTGCTAATATTCTTGTAATTACTGTTGCTCCTCATAATGATATTTGTACTCATGGTAATACATATCCTATAAAAGCTGTTATTATTACTAATAGTAGTATAATAACACCCGTTGATGATGTTAGTTAGTTAGGAACATACCCGTATTTTGTTACCAGCGACACAAGATGTTAAACGTTACAAGATTAATCTCGTTACGTTTAACAAAACTGTGCGCGAAATACCTTTAGTGGCCTAGCGAAACTTGCCTAAAAACAAAATATTGGGTCGAATTAATAGTGCATTTGTTGTATAAAAACAAGTAGTATTTTCGTGTTCAAATAAAACTTACTCTGAATCCCTGACCTCAAGGAAAATTCACATGTGGCAGTCACGATGGAAGCCGAGCGTGTATGAATATTTTCGAGGACAGAATTTGTTGCACAGTTCTAGAATCTGTGACTTTGAAAGAAACCGTCCTTCGTTACAAACCGTCACGAGAGTACGCGCCCTTAAATTATACTCTGATGATATTGTAATATTTCTAACACACAATTAATATCTCGTTCTGTCAGGTTCTTTAACAGAGGGTGCAATTACAAAAGAGGATAAAAATAAGTGTTCTTACTCTTGTCTTCGTCGACAGCCAAGCGCGAATATAGGTTGTTCACGGTAAAGTGAGCACTTCTGAATCAACATTTTAAAAATACCACTGCCCCTACCTGCGCATGTTTTAACGAGCAGAATGACTGGCTCGTGCAAAGTAAATTTGGCAATGACGGAGGGAAAGTAGTTCCATGTCTTAACGTTGAATTAATAGTGTTATGTATACATTTGTGAATAGTTAAATGGTGTCTTTGACTTTCTGTTCTTTTAATGCATACAAGTGTAAGACGTAACAAATTTCTGAAATATTTACTTCCCTAATAACATTACAGTTTCACTTGATCGACGCATGAATTAAGTGATAAGGCCAATAGAAATATTAACTATACATATGGTAAAATAATACACAACGTGTAAACAAGTAGATCTTAAGCAGGGCTTTCAAAAGGGCTCAGTTTACCGTGAACAGCCTGAAGCATAGTTTTGGAGTTCCCTGCGAGAACGCAACACGAGTCGCCCGGATGTATTGATAGAAGCATGAATTCTGGAAATGTTAATAACGAGCGCGTTCTCCGAGCAAACCGCTACGTCGCGTGGCATTCCCCGTACCGCTGCAATGCCGCAGTCGTGCAGCGATTGCAGTGGGATAATACACTGAGGAGCCAAAAAAACTGGTACACCTGCCTAATATCACGCAGGGCCCCCCGAGCACGCAGAAGTGCCGCAAGACGACGTGGCATGGACTCGACTAATGTCTGAAGGTATGTGCACGAGGCAATTCACACCATGATTCCTGCAGGGCAGTCCACAAATCCAATCTGCGCAAATTTGAGAAAGGGTTACACGTCTGTCATGTTTAATGATTCTCGTCAGTATTCGTTTGTCCCGTTCGTTCACAATCTTTTTCAGGCCGCAGCAATGTCGAAGATTTGATGTTTTACCGGATTCCCGATATGCACGGTACACTCGTGAAATGGTCGTACGCGAACATCCAAATGTTATCGCTACCTCGGAGATGCTATGTGTCCCATCTCTCGTGCACCGACTATAACACCACGTTCAAACTCACTTAAATCTTGGTAGCCTGCCATTGTAGCAGCAGTAACCGATCTAGCTGCCGACCGCATCGCGTTACTCTGATTGGTTCCATACCTCTGTTATTTGCATACACACGCCTATACCAGTTTAATTGGCTCTTCAGTGTACTGGCTGCTTGTCTGCTACCAGCAGACGACAGACATTAAACGAAATGCAAACATGGTTTCTGAAATGTGTAAATACAGTATTGCGGTGTTGATGGACAATGCTATTGGAAAAGAGTTATTCATACGAAACGATGATAAAAGCCCACGAAATATGGCAAAATTTCTTCGTGGTATGCGAACTCATGCGATTATTCATTTTATTACTTCAGATGTGAAATTATCTTCTGGATACATTCCAAAATATTCCCTTTCAATATTTTTAATGTCACGCAGCAGAAACTGAACAAAAAAAAGTATCTCATTGGGAAAGTATAGTCGCCAGCAGAAGTTTACTCAGTACACACTGCATTGTCACTTCCAGCAGTTACTGGCAACACTGCAGCATCGCTTTTCCCCGCTGAACATGCCCAATGTGTTTTGGCACATTCACTGACAACCGGTGATGGCCGGAGATAATAATGCCACAGAAAATATCTGAGGGGCGTAACCGAGTTCGTGAGAAATGTAGAAAATAATAAAAATTAAATAACAAAATTCAATAATTGTATTTTTTCTCAATGCAACAAACAGTCAAACTTCAGTTATTTACCAGTCTGAGCGTAATATTAACTCGTATTATTCCTATTGAGCGCAATATTTCATCACTATCTCTATTTAAATTAAAGTCTTCATCACGTTCTTTACACGGTCTTTAAACTACTCCAATAATTTCCATACGTTTAGTTAAAACTGTCTATTTACATCGTCCCGAATGTCTTTTCACTCGCGCATCCAGTCCACAGTCCCGCAGATCAGTCCCTCCATTCTCTGCACACAAGCTCGCCGACGCACTCTCGCAGATCGCTGCAGTCGTCCCTCGCCGCTCCGGAGTCACCCAACTGTCGCTTAAGGTCGCACGAGACGCCAAACTGTCGTCTCTTAATCACTCCCTACTCAGAGGCCCGCAGGTGTTATTTATACTTGAGATAGGTGCCGTCTAGAACGTTCTTGGCAAACCAAGTTGTTCTGGGAAAGTAAATGGTGATGACGATGACTTTCCTGCATGATAAACGGAGAAATATGAGCTTCTCAGGGTCAGCGAGGCGTGAGCTGCGATAAGTTTTTCGGCGTGTGCGGCGACGTCCTTTATGATATTCGTCTAAAAATTACAAATTTTACCTCCAACTCTCGGCGCCTTCCCACGCAAAGAAAACGCCGGGCCGCAAAATTAATTATCACGTCGGTTCGATTTCTGTAACAGATACACGGCCACCGGCCTACCGCTCGCATGTTGATTCAAAACAGTTATTTGACTTGCTACCGCCGCTATCTTATAACTGCTGTGCTTCACTTCCACTCACTCGCGCGGGATACCAAGCAACGAGCGCGTAACAATAAGAATGTGTTCGCAGCGCGTACATGAAAGATTACACTACAGGTTTCGGGCGAAAATTCCAACGTGACCAGCGTAATAAGATTCGCCCTTTTTTTTGTAGCTTTCAAAGTCATTTACTATCATTATCCCTGTCTCCCTCTTTACCTATAGAATATGTCTACCCCTCGAGCTGCTTACAGTTTAACCATTTCTGTCCGTCGAGAAAGTTTATTACGTTGTGTCTGTGATTTTATCCCCTTTCCTTTTTCCTATCGATATCTTAGGGTGGCGAGATTATATAGAGTGTAACACCATGACCCCAGTCGCGTCCATGGTTGTCCAGTCTTAGTAGTGCACACACATCCGTACCCTGCATAAACTATTCGCGATGTCATTATACTTTTTAAATCAAACTTTAGAAATATCGTACCATGTATGACGTGTTTGGTTGTGTCATAAATATTCCATGTATCACAAGTGCTTTATACTACTGTTAAAATTAAAGCACCTTATTATGGTTAAATTTAACTTTTACTTGTGTTTTATCTATACATTTTATTTCATTTGTAGCTAATGTGAATAAGGACACAGAGAAAATTGGTGTGTTGGTAATGCCTAGTAAGAAATAGTTTTGTATTCGAGATAGTATTACTCTGGATGCGCACGAATGCTGTGCGTTGGCCCTATGGTGTACTTTTCTAAGCTTTGCTTGTATGAGGCGAAGGAATATCTTGAAAGTAGAACCTTAGCAGAGCTTCAGAAAAGTCGGAAGTTACCGTGAATAAAATATAGTTAGTACTCACCTAAAAAAAAATTTTTTTTTTTCTACCAGGATTTTTTAGTTACTAGGTTTCTCGCGGCTCAAGGAAAAGTATGGAATGAAAATACACACTGCCTGTACAGAATACAACGCCGTAATTGGTGGTAAACACTAACGGATTTTTAAAAAAAATATCCCAGCAAACATCCTTTATTAGCATCCAAATTAAAGGTGGTGCAAAACCTTATTTTGATGTGTGTATATTTCCTGCAAAGCTTCGTAGATGGGTCTCAGATCTGACGCACATGTAGGCCCCTCCCCTACTTTAGACCTCCGACTCTTTCTTTAGTTTGGTAAAAAATATCGTTTCGGGGACATTGTTCTCTGGGTGGTGGCCAGCTAACGCTGTGGTGAAAACAGCAAGGAGGGGCGAACAATCTTGCAGTGTTATCTGAATGTTTGAGCGAGTGGCCCATGATTATCGAGTCCTAGGACGAACAATGAAACCAGACTTTCTGGATCGTAATCCTGTCCACAGCTACTGAGGTATTTGCTCGCTGGTAGTCACGTGGTGGTAGTCCATTTGATTCAACAAGGAGGACTCCAGACTGTTTCGATACTGAACTAGCCAGTCCAACTTTTGGAAGGGAGCGAGAGACGATCCGGGGAAAGATTGAATTGGTTCGGAAATGCCTCATTAACTTATCCCGGTGTTATGCCTGCAGACGTATCAGGATACTACTGTTTATAAACTAACATATGACCTGGCTTAAACTTACACCCACGTCTCGCCTAGGATTCGAAACCAGGACATTCCGCACCGCAGGCTGGCGGCGCACCAATCTACTGCGCCACGAGACGTCGGCGTTGGTAGGAGTGAGTGAAGTGAGTGAAGGTATTTGGGCGGCTCTTAACAGCGAGGTCTTGAGAGCCGGCGAGGGTGACTGAGGTGAGTATGGAGCAGCGCCGGGATGAAAGGGGCTGGGGAAACGGGAGATCCCTGAGAAAACCAGCTGAAAAGTGGCATCGTACGGCACGGCTCCCACATGTGAAAATCCGGAAGTGACTGGCCGGGGATTGAACTCGGTTCGCCTTGGTGGGAGGCGAGCAGGCTAACCGCTTAGCCACTGCGGCCCCCGGGGATGGTAGATGAGTATTCCATCTACGTGACACTTAGTAGCCAGGACTTGAAAGACAAGTTTTATTTTACTGTAGGGCGGGAAAAATACAATAACACCGGAATGTACCAGGTCGTGGTAGTTTATATGATTTTAACAACCGTTGTAAAGTCAGAAAGTAAGTTTTGGTGCAGGAAAGACTGTTAGGGCATTTTTTAATATAAATTTTTAAGTAGCTTAACAAGGTATTTTAAGTCTCTTGGACAATAATAAGCTGGAACAAGCAAAATAAAACGGGATATTTATCATCCTATAAATAAATGGTAGGAAATATTCTTAAGATATCAAATAGAATTTTTACCTTCCCAGAATTATGGAAGGACTCGTTTTCTGCTGAAATTGTGTCATAAGTGTGGACAAATATTTGCGCTTACTAACGAATGTGTGCAGTGAAATGTTGAAAAAGGGGTTTAAGGAAAATATTTTTGGAATCAAATCAGTAAGTAAGCAGCTGTATGAAACGGGCGGTGGAGAGTATCGATAGTCACATTCCTACATAGGAGAGCAACAAGCGACTTTAAAAACTAACACTCTAAGCTAACCTATCTTCACTTGAATTCACCTAACCAAGCCATTAAAATAATAGTCGTAGTAGGAAAGGGGGGTTCTGCGGCAAGAATTGGGGGCTACGGACAAACGGACGAGCCGGTGGCAATCTTGGATTTCTCTTTTTCCCCCTCAGAAACGTCCAAAATTTCCCTTTTTCAATCAAAAACGTTTAAAATCGTCCGAAATTCCCTTTGTAACAAAGGTTTATTGAGTCACTCAGTCCGAAAATAGCATAACTCTACAATGTAGCTAAGTGACTCATTTTTAGGGAATGAGGGTTTAACCTGATATTCGCGCTCTGTCATTCCATGTCAGCACCCTCCATCTTGTCTGAAGAACGTTCGAGTTTATTGCCCCACTATGCAACTTTTCTAATTCCTCCCAGTCTCTCTCGCCTGTTCTATCCCTTGGGATTACCTCATATTCCTTCCGGTCTCCTTTATTTTTTCTCTTGCCTTTTTTTCTCATGCTTCATCGTTCATTCCTTTTTCTCTCTCTCTATATCTAGTTCGTTCTATCCCTTGGGAAGGTTTTCTCATATTCCTTCCAGCATACCTTATTTTCTTTCGTTTTTTCTCTTACTCCCTTATTCTTTCCTGTCTCTCTCTCTCTCTCCCTCCCTCTATTATCTGTTATTTCTGTAAATGGGGCGGGGGGGGAGGTTATTATAATCCTTCTAGTCTACTTTATTTTCACCCTTTCCTCTCTCTTGCCTTCCGAGCCCTCCATCTTGGATGTTCCCTCATCACTGCCGTCTGCTGCCACCTTGGCTTTTTCACATTCCTAATGATCTCCTTTCACCTGGCATCCTGGTGGGAGACGAGTAACTTGCACTGCCATTCCACCTTGGTTTTCTCATATCCCTTCTGGTCTCCTTTCACCTGGCATCCTAGCGGGGACGAGACTCATGCTCTATCATTCCACCTTAGTTGTCTCGTATTCCTTCTGGTCATCTTTCACCTGGTGTACTGGCAGGAGAAGAGTGTCATACTCTGTCATTCCACCTGTATGACACAGAGCGAAGCCTACCCACACACGCTAGCCTAGAGTCTCACAGTTCACGCATCAAGTACTTCCTAAGCCCACTTATAAGCATAGTTGGCTGTAATTTCCGAACTGTTTAAGATATATTCACCAAATTCATAACATAGGCATCACCCCCGTCAACGAAAAAAATCGCAAGAGCAATTATGCGCTAAACATACGTATATGCATAGTTTGTTGTAATTTCCAATATGTTTAAGCTATATAGTTACCAAATTCATAACATAGTCATCACCCCGACGACGAACTGAACCGCAGGGTGAAGCACACTCTAAGCCCATTTATAAGCATTATTGCCCACCATTTCCCACCTACCGAAGCTATAGGCACCAAATACACATCATAAACATCATCTGTATGCTTATAAGTGGGCTTAGGGCGTACTTGACCCTGCGGGCTTTTTCGTCGTCGGAGGTGATACCTATGTTATGAATTTGGTGACTAAATGTTAACACTTTTGGAAATGAAAACCAACTATGCTTATAAGTGGGCTTAGGACATACTTGATGCGCGCAAGGTACGACTCTAGGCTAGCGCGCGTTGTAAGGCTTCGCTCTGTGTCACGCAAGTGGAATGACAGAGCATGAGACTCGTCACATAATGAAAGAGATTTAAGAACGCTTAACTAAACTAATTCAATATTAAATCTTAAAATCTTAAATGGGGTACAATACATATTCTTCTCATGGCGTTCCCTGGAAATGATGCTGCCGTCTAAGATTCACAGCTAAGATATATTAATTTTAGTTCATATGTACGAATGTCTGCGTACCTGCTAGTGAAACTTAGCGTGGACAGCCTGGGATAACGTCATTATTCTTCCGGACAATCCGATTAAATACTAACTTTTGGGACCCACCCGAAGCAGTTGTCCGCACATCTGACACACACACTTATGTCCTGATTCCAGTTGTATTCGTGATCTATAATTCTTAGTTTTAGGAAGTTTTGGAAATTGTAAGATCTAATAGAAACTTAGCAATGGATTTACAGGTTGAGTGATAGTAATTGCATGCTGTAGGAAAAGGCTGCTACACCGCTCATGCAAAACTGCACTGGCAATTATTTGGTTTATATAATATCCCTGTTTGTATAACGCACTGTCTCGAATCTCAGGAAAACTGTAAGAAATGTTGGCATTAAGTGAACCCGTGAGGAAAAACAACTTCACTCTCCTTGAACTTGAGGGGCCGCGGTGATGTAGTAGTTAGAATACTCACCTCCCACCTAGGCGAATTGGTCTCAATTCTCGGCGGGGTCGCTACCGGATTTCTGAACGTGGGAATCGTGCCAGAAAATACCGTTGGTCAGCTGGTTTTCTCGGGGATCTCCCGTTTCCCACGCCCTTTAGTTCAAGTGCTCCTTCATTCTCACCTCGCTTTATCCTCATCGGATTTCAAGATCTCGATGCTAAGAGCCGCCTAACTCTCTTCACTCTTCACTCACTCCTTGAAGTGTGTAACAACATGCTTGAAAAACTTTTTTTTTACGGAACATTTAAATATGCCCCACTACGTTGAAAATAAAACATACCCCAGACTAGGATCGAATGCTACTTTTACGTTATCATGCACTCCATAAATATCCTTTTGGAGCTCTCCATTATCGCTTAAGACCTCTTTTAAGTAGACTGCTGTCTCCTAAAACATACTTCCCGAATACGAGCTAAACTACGACAGCAATCTATACTTAACGTTCCCACAGATTTTCCACAAATAAAACCATATGTCCGATAGGCACGTGCAACGCGACCAGAACACTGAAAGCCAGTTCAAGTCCTCGCGCATAGCGGCGATGGCGCACTCGAAGCGCGTGGTATTGTAGCCCTTATCGCTCCCGCGTTTCTGAGTCCCAAATACGAAAATAACTCCAGGCAAGTAGCAACTTTAAACTGCAATCATACATATATCAGTTAGGATATCCGGACCGGGAATTGAACCCGGGTCCGGTGTGTTACCGTTACGCCACATTTTTCGGGAAAAGGTGAAATCAATCTGCGGTCGTCAACCGCAAAACTATTTGGCACCGGTAAGAGTCAAGCGAGGTTAGGATCGAACAGTGAAGGAATACAATGGTATATGGCAAACGCGAGTACCCTGAGAAAATCCACCAGCCGTTGGCAACATCACGCCAAGTTATCCAAAAGCAGGAACTCGTTTTTGACCCTGCCGGGAACCGAAACCTGTTAGCCATGGTGGAAGACGTGTGGTCTGACCACTACACAACCACGGACCCCTCGGTTGAATAAAAATTTCGCTGATATTCGGGAAGCGTATATCCTAAAACGACGCTGTTGAAATATTTTAATTTCTGTATTTTACTGATATTGTAATTACAATAGATATTTTTGTCTCTGCATTAATAGTTTATTAACCACGCTCCTCTTTTCAGCGATAAGAAAATTCTGGATGTTCGTGTCTTGCGTCGCTTTCTTTCCCTGTCCCACGGAGCTAGGAAAGAGTGTCGAGGTCAGAGTGGCTACGCAATACGGGCGGCGAGTCACAAGAAGAAGGCAGTGCGTGCCGCTGCGTTGAGTCTACGTATCTCGCGCTCTCCTAACCTTCGGCGGATAGAATTTATATTTTTATATAAATCAATATTCTGGTTTAATGCCCTCGTTTCTCTCAGCGTGACTCGGGGTGCGGGGAACTTTCGAGTTCTGGTAACTGATACTATATATAAGTACGAGTTTATGAGTGTCGGGTGTTTAGGCGATTGCGTGACCTTAAGCGATAGACGACGAGCCAGGAGAGAAACAACTGGCCACAGAAGTGACCAGCGGGAGGAAAATCTGCGACTGCGAGCATCGGTGCAGTGAAGAGTATAGCTGGCAGGTGGGAATATTGAACTGGATGGGTGAGTGAAAGACATTTCAAATTATGGCAACAGACAGGCTGAACATGTGTTAATGTGGAGTGTGAGTTTGACTAAAACCAGACACATTGAGAAGGACGTTACTTAGAGTTGAGATGGACATTAAGTATCCTTCACTGAGAAATATAAAGAGTAATAGTTGTGTTAATAAATTAAAAATATAATTTTGTTCTTTAATTTTTATTAAAACCTCCAACCCTCACGAACTCGAATATGCCACCCTGGCGTCTTCTAACAATACTCAACAATACTCATCTCCTTCTACTCCTCCGCTCATTAACGTTAAAAAAAAATTCCCTACACTAAACTATTCTTGAGCGACACATTACGTGCTACGTTGCTCTTGCCATTTTTTTTATTTTATACATTTCCGCGAGTTTTGAAGGCGTTAGAGTTCATCAGGTAGTCTAGATGGATAACGCAGCTAACAGCTACGTGACTTGAATCAAGGCGAGCGCCGTTTCAGAAGGATCATTAGACCGCGGGTGTAAAGTTAACTAGCCGCAGTGGTGGCTCGAACGGCATGAGGGGGAAAAAGTATATGATTCCGGAAACTGACGACGCGGTAGAAAAAAAAAACGCTGCCCCGACATTTCGTGTCCGGAGCAAACGAGCTTCTATTTGATAAAGACAACGTGCGGAGAGATTAAAGTTGAACGTTTCCTGATTTCACTGTGGAAGAGAGGGAAAACGACATGCAGGATCAACTGTGTTGTTTCACTCCCTGAACGTGAAAAATGCATACGTCGACTGTATTATGACATCGTGAATTAATAATATCAACGCTTTTATTTTTCACTCCGCGTTTTATAATACGTTACGTTGCCTACCATTTATTGCTTTGCCAGAACCGGAAAACTAATAATTTCAAGGCTAGTTAAGCAAGTTGTACACATGTTTTTTTTTAAATCAGTGTTTTATTTTACTTTGCTTTCGAGTCACCCAGTCAAAAATAAAATTTCCCTGTCTTGCTGAGGAAATAAAAACCAAGTTAAGTCTATGTAAACATTAGAACATACAACTATTCCGGGAAAATAATTTTACATATATAAACTAAATAGAGATTTATAGTATCCACGTTCAGCAAACCATTACCGTTTCAATATTGAATCAACGTAGTAAGTATAAATTATATGACATGAATTTCAACCTGTAGTATTTTTGAGTTGCTTTAAATATTGACAGATTCCTTCAAGCATAACCAGCGTAAAAACCTCGTGGATAAAATCAGCCACAGCAGGACTTGAATTAAGTTTCGTCCGCTTGGGCGAAATCCAGTTATTAAACTTCCAGAAGCGTTAAGCTGTATTCACGTATGTGTTGCAAGAAATGTGCACACAAGGAGTAAGTAATGGCCGAGTAGAATATTTCATTACAATTCTTAAAACTGATTTTCATCAGAAACCCAAGAATGCTTCATCATAGTCTATTCGCAATATCTTAATACATGTATTTTTAACCGAACCGTTGAAAATCATTCAATTTATGAGGTATTTGATTGTTTCCTAAATACGCCATGTATCACAAGCTTTTCATACTTCTGTTAAAATTAAAGTATCTTATTTTTGTTAAATTGAACTTTTACTTTTACTTTATCTATACATTAAGTAATAAATTTAAATAAGAAAAGAGTAAAAAAATACAAAATATAGACACTTGAAAAAAATTGCGAGTTCTCACTCTTATGTACAATCATGCAGACATAAACTGCTAATTGGTTGTTTGCTGTCACGTGTAATGTACATAATTGACCCAGGTTCTCTACGACGTGTCAAAGAACACGAGGATCAATTGCGAAAGTATGTATAAACGGATGAGATTTTGAATTCTGGCTTGTCCTGAAGTGAGTCGGCAGATTTTTGTTGTTGCATTGTCTCCACTGGAAACGCAAATTCGTAACTTTAGTTATGCTCGATAATCTAGATGGCGCATTCTGGGATAGTTGCGAGTGAATCAGTTTTTTGTTCGCTAGTGCACCAAACTTTAACTAAAGTAAAGTTTGAGTTGGTTTTAATTACTTATAATTGTGTGAGGAATAAATAGACGACACTGACTCTATCGCATACAGTACAGATATATGTTATATTAGTGCCAAATATGTTCATGATGATGAGATTTTGTTCATGTGTTTCCTGTGAAATTTGGTTACGTAAAGACTGCAAAACGTGTGAAAGATCAAAACGTTTGTTTTGTGAAATTTGCTTAAAAATATCAATATTGGGAAAACACTGCAAGCAACAGTAATTTAAAAATGTGAATGCCTTTAAGCGCATTACGTAAAATGTGCTGTAGTTATTTAAATTTATGGTTTAACTATTATTTCTTGACAAGGTTTTAACTTTGGTTATTTTCTTATTAATATTGTCTACAAGTAGACAAACTTCGGTTTTCAAGTTTCGTACAGGTATTGCAGATTTTATAATTTTAAGTAATTTTTAAAATCTACCAAATTTTTCTAAATATGACCAACATTCATACTGTATTCACCAGTACCTTACAGTGCAGAGTAATGGTGAACATTTCTGTTTTTTTACTTAATGTCATTTTCCTAAGCCAATTTTCAACGTGATATATCCTGCGAACTATATAACTGTTCGGAATTAAATACTGAATAAATTAACCACTCAGCCAAGCATTCTATTTATTAACAATAAAATCAGAAGGAACTTCTCCCTTAAATATTCGATATTTCTTCGCTCTCACTTAATTATGAATGTTTATGAACATGAGAGTCGACAAGAAAGGTGGGGATGTACAGTGGTAGGAAGTAACAGTGGGAGAAACTTCAGCACCCTCGAAAGAAAAAAATACCACCTGTCTAGTGGCAAAGTTCTTGACGTTCGCCACAAACGAAAAACCACAAACCCGCGTTTCAACTTGCGGAAGTCGAACCCATTTCGCTTTGGTTTAGTGACAGTGGTCTGGCCACTATTTCCTTATTGTGATCCCCTTCCCTCAACGGCTATAATAAAGGACCCATGATCCTGAGTAGGGGTGTAACCAGTGGGGTGTGTAGGAGTGCCAAACCTCTTCCTCCACCCCGTCTCCTCTAAAAAGCACGCACTTTGTGCGTGTACGTTGTTCCCATTTCGATCAGTGAAAATAACATTCCAGGCAAAGATTACTTCTCATTCATGAACCATGAACTATCGACGTCTGCAATCAATCCTTGCCGTACTATAATCTACTCGTTTTGAACATCGCGGCAAATTTCAAAATGTCAGCAGAACCACGAATGCAGCGAAGACTGAAAATTATACTGTTTAGTTCACATAAACTTTCCGCAACACGGTCCAGAGTTGAAAATGACTTCCTAAACGTTTTGCATGTTACTCCACTTTCATTCTAGTAAAAAACAATAATCTGAAAAAAAAATGACAGTGGGGAAAATTTACTTTTTTAAAATGTATGAAACGAGCAGTAGGAATTTTCAATTTAAAGTACATATATTTTTCCCGTATTTCAGTTTTAAATTTTGACATAAAATATGACGTGTCAATAGGCGGAACTTAAGCCGTTACCACAGGCGAACCAAGTATAATATTTCAATGAAATTGCAACACTCCTGTAACTTAAAAAAATCACTACCTGAAAACTTCATGTCAAAGCAACTTTTTTTAAAACTTGAAGGAATACAGATTTTAAAGTAAAATTCTTATATTTATGCTAAAAACATAATTTATGTTGTACTTTTTTAATATTTGGTATTATAATTCAGTCATAGATATCGTACCACGATGCCATTAAATTAACTACAAAATCTAGAAAAAGAATGTAGATTCTTTAAAAGTCTTAAATGAAACCTCGCCAATCTCAAAAAAGCCGTTCTACGAAGTAACGGGTTCGATTCCCGGCGGGGCCGCTCTCGGAATTTCGCATGTGGGAATCGTGCCGGACGATGCCGCTGGCCGGCGGGTTTTCTCGGGGATGTCCCGTTTCCTCCACCCTTTGCATTCTGGCGCTGATCCATACTCACCTCACTTCACACTCATCAGCTCTGAAGACCTCGATGTTAAGAGCCGCCCAAATCTCTACACTCTACGCCGTGGAGGGAATGCAGGATGTCAAATATTGCAGCACGAAACTGCCTGCAGTCCCGGGAATCGCTCTGGGCGCCTCGCGTCGACGGCAGTGGCGTCGGACAGCGGACGGAAGCGGCTTATTGTGGTTCAGACAAAAGCCTAACTTGGGCTAGGTGCCGCGTGTATAAGGGTGGCAATGGCACGCACATCAAGTGTTCCAACTAAGCTGTGCGCGGAGCACCGAACGGGCTCGCATGTATTCCGTGCTACTGTATTTACGATGAGACATTTAGCGGTTACTACATAATTTTACTGGTTCTAAGTCTTTAGCAAAGTTCACTCGTTAATTCTAACCTTTTTTTGCATGAATTCTATTAGTATGTTCGGACAAACAACAGACTGGACAAGCGAGTGAGTGAAGAGATTTGGGACGCTGAGCTGAGTATGGCGTAGTGCCGTTGCCGGAATAAAGGGACCGGGGGAAACGGGAGAACCCCGAGAAAACCCACTGACCAGCGACATCGTCCGGCACGATTCCCATATGCGAAAATCCGGGAGTTACCCCGTCGGGAATGGAAAAAAAAACGTTCGCCTTAGTGGGAGGAGAGTAATCTAACCACTACACCACCGCGGCTCCGACTGAACAAGTGGTATCGAGTTATGTTGAAAGGGTTGTGAAATAACTGTTTGTAATGTGAGTGATGTCTGGAAAGTATGATTTCGACCTCGCTTGAAATGCGTATTCTTTCCATAGATCAGTACGTTTGGAAGAACAGTGCAAGGTGGCGCAGTAGTAAACCACTGGACTCGCACTCGGGAGTATCCGGGTTCGATTCCTGATCCAGCCGTCCTTTCACTTTCCGAAATCACTCCAGGCAAATGCTGAAATGGTTCCTTCATACAGGCCGTGGCCAAGGTTTATTCCACTTAGATTAGGAAAAAAAACGAGATTTCTTATGGCCGAGTTTGGCATAGGAAAGATTTCCGCCGCAAGGTGTGCTGGTGTTCCAAAGAGGCAACTTTTAAGATGGCGGTAAATGGATAAATGACATTTTATTGTGTGGAAAAGTTTGTGTTTGGCTGGAATTGTGATATATATATATATATATAAATAAATATATATATATATATATAAAAATATATATATATATATATAAATATATATATATATATATATATTGTTACGTGACGCTGGCACGCGCCGCTAACATTGGCCCGCCCCGCGCGAGCGAGTGGAAGTGAAGGACAGCGGTTATATGATAGCGGCGGCAGCAAGTCAAAGGATTGTTTTGAATGAACAGGCGAGCGATAGGCTGGTGGCCGCGTATCCGTTACAAAAAGCGAGCCAAAACGATAATCCCTTTTTCGGCGCACGCTGCTGACCCTGGTTGTAATGATTTCTGCGTTTATCTGAAGAATGCTCCGGATTACTGACCTCGTTCTACCAGCGTGACTCGGAGTGCGTTGAACCTTCCAGAAGGTCAGTGCGAAGGGTATAAGTATAGCGACAGGCCTCCGGGCCGCGAGTTGAGTGGGAGTTGATGAGTGAATGAGTGGTTGAGGAGAAGTGACCAGCGGAAGGGAAATCTGCGACTGCGAGTACCAAGCAGTGAAGAGTGCGGCTGGCAGGCTGGACTATTGGACTAGATACGTGAGGGAAAGACATTGCAAATGGTGGCAACAGACAGACCGAACACGTGTTAAGGTTCAGTGTGAGTTAATATACTGTAACCAAACAGAAACAATTAAGAAGGGCATTAATTAGATTTGAAATATACATTAAATATTGCGCTCACTGTTAAATTAAAAAGTTATGGTGGAGACAGATAATTTAATGCTATAAGTAATAGCTGTGTTAATAAATTATAAATAAAATGTAGTTTTTATTTTTATTAATACCTTCCTCCCTCACTAACTCAGATACGTCCCTCAGACGTCCATGTAACAATATCTTCCCGGACCAAAGTTTTAAGTATTAACTTTATTTCGTAACTATTATTCAGCAAACAGCAAAAATACAAATATGTTCGGCAGTGGGCGTTCATAAGCAAGCTGGTTTCAATGTGAAAACGTTACGAATTCAAGTGCGAGCTCTCGTCAAAAGGAACTTCGTACTTTCCTTGTTTCCATTGAGTGAAACTGCGCAGACAAGCACTGAAATTTATATTTTGAACAATTCTTGCAATTTTTTTATATCGATTCAGATGGCATATTTACATAAATAAATTGTGTAATCCAACATTTTGTTAAACCCAGTTTTATGACAGACTAGCTTACCCGGCCACGCGCTGCTGTGGCATATAAGATTTTGGTTCCATTCATTCCTGTGAAATTAATTGAAAGAAGTATATGTGTTTTCAAAATCTTTAAAGAATCGAAAAAAAAAAAAAATATTGAGAACAAGAAACTGAAATGTTTAAACAGACAGCTGTCAACAAAGGCGATTCCTGACGCGAAAGTTTGGTAAAAATGAGCTGCTTGCAGATTTGTATACCTTTGCAGGTAAAACCTATAAAAAAGAAAGGTGTACAAAGACTCGTGGGATCGAAAGGAAGGTTTATAAAAGAACAGAATGAAAATTGGTTGATTTTTTCGGGAGTTACACGCGTCCGAACAATCGGACATAACATACTTATATATATATATAAATTATTAGAACATACGTGGAAATATATCGTTACATACCTACTCAAGCACTAAGAACAAATTGTATTATTTGCGTAGCTTCTCACACAATTCCAATCGGAAAATTTCACACCATCATGTTTTTTATGAAAACTGCAATTATCCTATTTACTTACATACAAAACGCAAGATCCGGTTCACATGCGGCACCAGTGTTCTCTTAGCCATTGCCGGTTCCTTCCCCGTTCCTGCTTCTCTGAGTAGCTTCCTCAATTTCTAGTGACCTCGCTGTCGCTACCTACGTACTTTTGGAACACGTTTTGATAATCACGCATAAACATACTAATTTTGAACGTTCTGCAAAGTGACACGTAGGCAAGCGCCATAAGTGTAGATTCCGTTACACATGATACACAAATATCTACTTTATTCCGTTCCTTATCAACGACTTTATATACAAAATAAGTTTAATCACGGAATTTTGTTGCAGTGATACGATGATCTCTACGCCCTAACGCTACCTCTCTTTACCAACAATTTTCAGCGGAAAAACAAAACAAAAATACGTTAACTGCTATGTTAAAAGAAAACATACTGCGCAACGCCCGAAGCTCTTCGAAATTAAAAATGAGAAAACTTACGGAAAGGGGAGATGGGACGTATGTTCATAGGAGCGTAAAGGAACAGCAATGAGCAACAGCACGAATCCTATCAGTCAGGTTAAAAATTTAATTTATTGTGACGGATCCAGATCCTTCAGAAGAAGAAAACCTAATGCACGTCTCTTGCATGCTCATTCTCAGGGGTTTAACTCCAGTTCCTAAAGCTTCATATGCAAACCTTAGGGGGAAGGAAGGTTGATTCTCAGAAATCTTCATTATTTCCTCTTATCTCAGGTAAAGCACTCGCAATTTTTTTTTCCCCCAGCGAGAGGTAATATCCCCGGGAAAGCAATCTCGGCCTATATGGGCCGTCGTAATAGTACTCTGTTCCAAGCATTTTTTTTAATGCAGGCTAATTCTTTATTAACTTTACACGGCCTGTTATTAAAAAACATGGATGCGTGTACTTATGTACGCGCATTAGATGTTATACTTCTTTGGCGTGACTAGAATAAAATTTTATTACGTACGCAAATAATTTAAGCAAGTAGGAAAACGTTAAAATTATTAATTAATAAAGATTTTAATAAAGATTTTATTAAAGAACAGAATTAAATACTTACAAAAATTAACCTCAAATACTTTAAACCACTTTCAAAATTTTACTAAACAATTTTTGTCACTAACAAATGTTTCACGGCACAATGTAAGTAAAATTAATTAAACAGATATATATATATATATATATATATATATATATATATATATATATATATATATATTCACAATGAATTACTGATATAAATGAAATGTTTTTCAATTTGTCTGTTACATGAACTGATTTTCTGTCGGTTTTAAATATAACCACGTGCTATGTTGTGTATCTTACGCTTGTATATAGCTAGACGATCCGCGCATGCGCGTTGGGTCATATCACTACCACGTTCACTGTCGAATTTCGTTACACTGTGCGCGCGCAACTATACGCGCATGCGCGTTGGGTCATATCCCTACCACGCTCGCTGTCGAATTTAGCTGCACTGTGCGCGCGCAATTTCCGTTGCACACTAAACTTTTACCCTCAACGCGCAAAAAGAAGTACATCTTCAAAAATAAACTAATTTTTTTTAACAGTAATGGCAAAACAGAAACAAAGAAAGTTTACCCACACATAGTGGAAACCGTTATCAAACAAACCTGCTGAATGAACAGGTCACTCACGTGGTGTTGGTGGGTGGGATGAAGTAGAACGAGCGTGTGAATAACACGGCACGATAGGCTGGAAACATTGAAAAACAGGGATCGCCTAACCATCTGGGGCGTGGTTAGGTATAATCATAAGGCTTCATTACAAAAGGTGATCAAACCTTCCGTTTGACATCCAAAAGAAATTCAAATAATCGTAACATCCGCCGGAAGTGTTTACACTTGGATTACGTGGACGAGTTGCAGCAACGGGCCACGCTTTCTGTTATAGTCTATTCCCGGTTTATTTTATTATCAATTTCTGAATCAAACCTTAGAATAGTCAACCTATATATGACGTGTTTAGTTCTTTCATAAAAATGCCACGTATCACAAGGGTTTTATAATGCTGTTACCATAAAATTACCTCATTTTTGGTTAAATTAAACTTTTACTAATATTCTGTTTGTCTATAAACTATAATAATACATTTATAATTAATATGAATAAACACAGAGATAAAAGAGGTGTGTGGGTAATGCCTAGTAAGAAATAGATCTTTTGCAATATGTTATTACACAGATTGCGCACGAATGCGGTGCGTTGTCCCTTTGGTGTATTTTTCTAGACTTGTTTACGCTTTCTTTGCATGGGGCGGAGGGATATCCTGAAAGTAGAACTTTAGCAGGGCTTCAGAAAAGTTGGAAGTAATAGTGACTCGACTATGAGGAAATCGAATGACGTTTGTGTCGGTGGAAAATGCCTGGTGATAGTTACTTACACAACTCTGCTGCTCATACCTAGAAGTTCCGAGCGGGTTGGTTGAATCATTGAATGGTAATGATTTTAGTGGTATAGACTTGGCCCACAGATTTCATGGCTTCGCAACTGACTGACGATTTCCGTTAAGCAATTCTTCACAATTCGCTGCTGTCATTTATTTTCAGCATGAAAACAAACCTATGTACAAAAAATTAAGACAGCAAGCAAGTTCGCTGAAGATATGGGACTGGTTCAACTAGAACAACTTGCCCAATGCCTCGGCTTCAGTCTCATTGAAGACTTTCTGTATGAGTTGGAGTGTCGTTTGAAATCCTGACCAAAAGGCAGAAATAGCATTGCTCATCAAACTGAAGGAGAAATGGTAAGAAATTACTGCAGAGGGAACCCAGTTTTAGAAAGAAGGTGTGATGACGGCGAAAGGAGTACCATGGTCGTACCGAAACAATACCAAATCCTAGTTAGTGCACTGTTATGAGTCTTGTGTAATTAATTACAATGTGGTGAAATATCTTTATTAGGTGTATTAAACCGTATGTGTAACAAGTTATAATGAAACCAGGCTAAATGCTGTTCACGGTTATCTAAGCAATTTCGAAAGCTCTGCTTACAATAAACTTTCCTTCCCATTTAGTATCCTTTTTCCATATGTAAAATTAACGTTGCCCTGCGCATTGTCACTTTATTCATGCGCATTCCAAGTAAAACCGCGGAATTGTTAGGGATATAGCTAAACGTGCCACTAATATGGAAATTCATACTCTAATGTGTATGACACAAAAATACTTACATCAGTGGCCATAAATTCAAGCATTTCAATCGCTTACAACTTTAAGTGTCACGAACGTTTATTGTTAATTCGTTGCCATTTTAACTAGGAGCTTGCATGTCAGTATGTACGGTAACATATATATATATATAATATTCATAGTTATTTATAACTTCTCTGATGCTCTACTGTTGGACTGTGAATAAATAAATAAAAAATTTTAACAAAAAAAAAAAAAAAAGGATTAGTACAGTTTTACGTAAAAAGGCACATTTTTGAGTGAGAGGTTTGTAAATAATACACACAAACTCAGCTTATTAATATTTGACAAAATCTATATCCTACTAATCATCACCAACATACGTACCCTTCCTGTCCGTTAGAATGATTATTGACTATGGTATTTAACTAAATATATCGTAATTTATAAACAAAATGTAAGTGAAACGTTTAATTACCCAAAAAATTAGTATTTTGTTATTTCAGGAAGTATAGAATTCTTGTAGTGTATTATTTATTTAGGAAACAGCTAAACATGTTCATCGACTTAATTTCAAGGATTTCATTAAAAAAAAGTGTGATGATACAGGGAATTGACTATATATGCAGTTATGGTCAGTGATTTTTTTTCGAAGGTTTGTTTAAAAACATGCTCTCAATGAAAATGCTTATAGTTAACATCGTGATGTTAATTTAGCTATAGTCTATTCACGGTATCTTCACACTAAACCAAACCTTTAAAAAACACCCCATATTTCTTAATTATGTCATGTATCTCAAGCGTTTTATACTTGCGTTAACATATACATAAGTGCCATTTTTGTTGATTACATAGAACTGCTACTTATATATTTTCCATAAATAACAATATTTTATTTATAACTAATATGAATAAAGACAGAGAGAGAAAAAAGGCGTGTTGGTAATGTCTAGTAAGAAATAGTTCTTATGCAAAATAGTATTACACTGTGTGCGCACGAATGCGGTGCGAAATCCCTCTGGTGTAATTTTCTAATCTTTGTTTGCACGAGGTGGAGTAACATCCTGGAAGTATAACATTAGCAGGGCTTCAGACAAGTTGGAAGTAACGGTGAATGGACTATGGAACATAATTCTGATCCCAAACGAACAGGAGTCTTATAAGAAAACCGGCGCCAAGGAGCCGTTGTTTCTTGGGGGTGAAATCAAGGGTAGGGCGTCCCAAAGGCACCGCACGCCCTAAGGGCGCGGCTGAAGGCAGCGAGTGGGAGAAGGGTAAGGGAGGGTGCGAGGAATCACATCCGACGGGCGTGCAATCTTCGCCGGGGACCCGCGTCACCTGCGATGGCGACGAGGCGAGGTAACACATATACATCCCCAACCCCACTCCATCCCCTTTTCCCGGGCACCCTGACACGCCGTAGGGTACGGCGCCGTTTCTTTCAATAAAGAGGAATATATATATCGGCCCGCCGAGCACCGCATCACGACGGCGGCCGCAACCACGCCCTGGGGCAGTCACCTCACCTCCATCTTCCGTTCCTCTCTACAACCTCTCAACCTGCCTGCCGAGAAATTCCCTCGCACATGAAACATTCCCCCGCACTCCACGAAACGTCCCTACATCTACGAAGAAACAAGGAAAATTCAATAAACGAATCAAAAATGCGTATGTAACCAAGGACAATTGTAACGCATCGTCTTCTATTCCCCTCACCACCAGTCCAGGGTTAAGCCTACCTGATAAAAATTCCCTTGAACATTAAATATTCCCATGCCCTTAATGAAATTTCCCTGCATTTACAAAGGGACAGGCAAAAGATCTAAAAATTAAATTACAATATTATGTACAAACGAAGACAATTACAAAGCTTTTTTGATACGTTGTTCTATTGGTATGACATGAGTGAATGCAAAATATTAATTACGTAAATCTATTCATACTTTACCGAGGCTGTTTACAAAAAGGATTCTGCCTTAGCGCTCGTCGATTCATTAATCAAATTTATCGGTACTCAGAATAGCTAAAAATTACTTTCATAAGGCATATTGTATTTCTACAGAAATAAAAACATATTTAATTTTATACTTAGACACACTACGTTCGTAATTACTGGGAAGAAAAATACTTTAAGCTCTGAACCCCGAGGGAACGTTGTGGAAACAAAAGAAATGTAGCGCAGAAATTTCATTCCAGTTAAATATACGTAACATACTATCAGTAACAAACGCCGTTACTAATAAGATTAGGAATTACTAGTTCTAAAAGTTAAGGTGAACGGCCGAACAGATTTTGGTTTAATTAAAATCCGCGACGCAGTGTTTTGATGTGCTATTTCGCGTCGAAATATTTTTTTATTTTTATTTTTTTTTTTTTTTACGCTTACCGGGAAGATTTGTTATCGCCTTAAAATGGGAGAGCATCAGATGCACATGATGTGTTATTTGAGGAATGGAGAACGTTTAATTTTGCATTGCAGGAATATGCTAGCAGTTTATATCACATGAAATAATTCCCTTTTTAGCTAGAGCATATTTTCGAAAAGGTAAATAAATGGGTTTTAACTGTTCACATGCTTCGCTAATTTAACATCATCTTTTTGGAGTCAAAATTACGGTAACAGAACATCACTGCCTGATATTTTGAGGTCTGTATTTCGACAAATTTAGCACAGTAAAATTTAATGTACAAATTTACGTAAACTGAATTTATCATCGGATTAAATAATTTACTTACAAATTCGTATGGATTTCAGAGACGTTGCCGCCTGATACCGTTAGGCCACCCACACTGTAGCCCTGTACACCAAAAAAAGGCAACTTCAAAGAATCAAATATACGGAAAACTTTCGATGTATCTTAAACATCGAACAGCTAAGGTGTTTGGAATATGTTAACTAGAAAAATAATTAAGTGTACGAATAAAACCCCATGTATTAATAATGGTTACATCTATTTTGTAATTAAAATTTATCCTTTGAGTCTACTAACGTTAAACAATACAAAAAATCGGTAACAAAAAAAAACGGGAAAATTATTAACAAATCACATAACTGTCTGTACGTCCGATATAATTTTCGTGGCTACAAGTAGATAAAAATAGTATGTTCCTACGTGCGTACAGTAACTATACTGGGGACATATTGTGGATAACCAAATGTCTTCGCTATTTTCCTTTCGTAATCATTTTCTCGTATAAATTATGCCCCGACACATGGTGGCAGGCCAGTGTTGGAAAGTAACTATCCTACAAAATTTAAAAATTTCGAAATTTATATACTTTAGAAACTTTCGTCTGTGCAAAATTGTAACTGAAAAAGTCTGAAGGCCTAAATTGTTGAGATCTTGATGAACCGGAACCAAAAAAGCGTTTTTCTCACAAAGCGTTTTCTGTTTTGGAAGCTATAGTTTGTCTGAAAGACATTTAAACAAAAGACAAAGAAAAATTTTGTTCAGACCTCTATAACATCAATAACAAAATATTTCATTCTAACATGCGTGAGTTAAAAAAATTTCACTTAACAATTATATTCTCCGTTTAGTTAAATCGACAACTAATGGCAATTAGTTTTAAGATATAAAAATTGATTTAACTTTACAAAGGATTGCAATATAATATAAATGCGGTATCGTCCACTTCCCAAAGCTTACTTCTATCAAAAGCAATTATTTTTCATATAACCTACTGGATTTGAACTTTATGTAAGCAATGAAATAATTTACCTATGTAAATCAAAATTTAATTAGTCTCTTTCTACTTTAGACAAGTAGAAAAAAGTCATTTATTATACTAAATTATTTCTTGTTTTCACTCTCAAACACAAACATAATTAAAAATTTTGCTCTAGGTCAATTAATTCATACAACCTAATATTATCAGCATGGCCCCTGTCAAAACAAAGCTGAACAACATGCTATACTGTTAAATCCGGCCGCTCTGCGTACTTTCCCTTTCATAGTTCGCCACAGGTGAGCCAGGCACGATGCTCAAGGACATCACTGATAACCGGAGAAACGCGCAATTACAAAGGCGCCGCCGCATCGCACGAACGCGTGCCGCGGTAAGCACATCAGGATTCGTGCCGCTTCCTGTCATTGGGGGGAACTGAATAACTTGGGTTATCGTTCAAGAATGTTCGGGTCATCGCCCTACCTCAGCAAGGAACCTCCTGGATCGGGTCAGCGGGGTCTATATAAGTGCGGCGGTCATCCGAGTTGACACTCTGGAGTCTGGAGCCTTGTAAAGCCTTGATTGAGGACCCGATGTGCAAAATCAGCGAAGCGACGAGCGACGACGGTGACGAGCGAGAGTGAAGTCTGCGGACTGCGGGCATCTGTGCAGTGGAGCGGAGTTCAACGCGGTGGACGGTGTGAATCGGCTATACCAGCTGACTGACAGCCCTTGGATTGTGTTGCTAGAGGTTGTGGCTCTGCCTTACCGCGCACCAGGTGCACAGTACGGGTGGCAGTCCACTGGGTGTGTTTTACGACTAGCGTGCACCCGGTTAAGGGAGCCCGCAGTCCTAATCTAGGTTCGGTAATTTGTTTGTCAAATATGCGGTCTCCTGCTTTACCCTGGTGGGCTGACGTCTACAGAGGATCAAATCACAGTCACCCTAGAGTCAGCACTCGGAGGTTTGTTTGAAAACGTGTCTATTCCTCTTAGCTGATCAGGAACTGAACGGAAGTAAACAACGTAAACCAGGTGAATGGGACCTGGATGCGCGGGGGACGAACATTTGTAATGATTACAATAGACAGTTTTATTGAATATGTATAAATCAATATTGTGAACTTAGGGATTAACCAATATAAAGAAAGTGATAAGAGCTTTAATTAGAATTGAGTTCGACATGAAATATTGCGCTCACTGAGAATTACAAGTGTTAATAGTATAGATACGGAGTTTAATGTTATAAATAATAGCTGTGTCTATTTTTATAGCTTTATAAATAAATTTTTTTTAATGTTTTAGTTCTTTTTTTTTTCTAAGAACTCCATTCCTCACGAAATTGGATACGCCCCTAGCTCTTTTGAAAAAAAGTACTTAAAACTTTTTTTTTTTTTCGTAAAAAACACTCGCCAATATAAATTCATCGTTCCGCGAGAGCAGTACAGTCCAGCAAAAGTAAATTCCCTTTCGGAATTTTTATCTTTTCTGGGATAACCGCATTAAAGCGCATGGTTGATTGTCAATTCTTTTGGAGAGTAAAGGACATTTGATTTACATGAAACGAAACGGGGTACTCCAGTGGCTGATGACCAGCCAATAACGGACGTTGTACCTAACAATGTAGTGTCTAGTGTCGTATGGGCGAGTAGGGAGGTGTTGAGAGCAAATACAGAGACCAACAAAGCTGATTCACTTCTAAATAGCCTGTAATGGAAGTAAATGTGTGCATAACTCAATGTCGAATTCCAGAATTATGAAATTCTGGCCGGATATGATACTTTTAAAAAAATAAACCTTTGGCAACAACTGAAAATGATAGGCAACGCTGGTAAGTTATATTACAATTACTTATGAATACACCCTTCTTACCGCCCACCAAAGATTATAAATTCTGTTTGAGAAAGCTCATCAAGGAACGGGTCACACACTAAATGAAGGGGCCCGCCTACTTTGCGTTTGAACTGCGTAACGTTATTTTCAAAATAAGGGTTTTCTGAAGAAACTACCAAAAAGGTCACCGCTATGTTTACCAACGAAAAGAAAACATGTCACAGATGGTACATTAAATATATGACGTAGGTCATAAATATTACTTTAGAGCTCTCCGACGGCGTCAGAAACGTCTTTTTTGAGCTGCAGCATCCTAATACTTACCATCCGGATACGAATTAAACAACGATAGGTGCCTGTATTGAACTTTGCTGCAGACTTCCCATTAGTAAAATAATAGGCTCATTGATCAAAGTCCCGTAGGTACTCGCAACATGACGATAACACTGCAAGCCAGTTCAGAGCCTTGCGCGTATAGACAATGGCGCACTTGATCCGCGTGTCAGCTTCGCCCTTATAGCTGCCGCTCTTCGCGGCCTCAAACGCGAAGAACAGTTCGAGGTAAACGGGCCCCTTAAATTATTATTTCGTTTTCTGAACAGCTCATAGGACCAAAGAGTAACTGGGGAAACAGAAGTGGAACAGTCGCTTAAACCACGAATTTCAACCGCGCACGCCAGCAAAATGGCGTCGTTGGCCAACGAAATGTTGGAACACCGTTCACGAGTCAGCGCCTGGTAACTTAAAAAGTGACCTCACGCGGCATACAGTAGCCAATCAGACACGATGCTCGTTTCCAGAATCCCGTGCAGCCAATCAGAGAATGGATACGCCCACATCAACTTCGTATCTGTGTACGTAGCTAGTTGTTGTGGGACAACCATGGCTTCCACGGGAGTCGAACCTCGAATCTCGCTAACCGAAAGAAATGTCTTTAAGATCAAGGTGTCTCGTGAAAAATCGCGTTGAAATATTAGCTAGAAATTATACACTCTACCGTCAGCACCACAGCATTTCATGGCGAATGCATTTACGATGAGCCGGGTGCGGCCGGTGAGGGGTGAGGTAGCTGCGAGCGCAGCCGGATGCCGTGCTAAATACATTAATATCCGCATCGTTAGTTGCGCGTTTGCCGATGCGGGCCAAGTATTTTTGTATCAGTTTGTACACAGCCGGGCCGTCACTAATACCAGCTGCTGCAAGCCGGGCCGTGCCGTACCGGCGGACCAAGCGCAGACTTTTAAATCTGGGTTTACAATTTAAAAAAAATATATGCGTTGAGAAACATGCAGTATGTGCTGATCTGGCATACCGAAAGACGTCTTAGTACTTGCAGTTTCCAATTCACGTTTTAATTCTTAATTTCAGCAAATGGAAACAGGCGACAAGCCTCTCATGTTTACGTTTGTTCCTAACCTAAACTCGTGTATCACAACCATATTTAAGTAGATAANCCTAACCTAAACTCGTGTATCACAACCATATTTAAGAAGATAATACTTCAAAGCCGACATTTTCTATCAGAGAAGCTGATTTTTGTGAACAAACATGATCGTAAACATGTACACACACGCATTTTAAATATGTTTTTACACCTACATTACTGTAAATAATAGTTTCCCGCCAACAACACCGACTGCTCCTTTCTGATTGGTCGCCGCCTCACAAGTTTCACTCAAGATATAAAATATATATATTTATTTTAACGCTTAAGGAAATCACAACCACGCACACGACCTGCTAAGTTCCACTGGAAACCAATGCACGAGATACACTTTTAGTTCTTCTGCTTACGGAATAACGCATGATTTAACACTTAGTTTTTCAAATTGTAAACCTAGCTTAAGGATGCGAGTCGCCAGCACTTGTGGCGCTTACAACATTAACCGCTGTAATTTTTTTATGGGTTTACGCCTTAGCAAGAACGAGCTGCAGACCTAGGAGATACCGGTGGTTTGAAAGATTCATTACTCCTGTTGGCAGTTGGGGTTTTGAATTTTGGGCGCGCTCCTGTTGTTCTGAGCAAAGCATCTGTTGTGCCGCACGTTATAATTGTTTTCGACATGCGGCAGCGGAGAGGAAACCGGGCCTGTTTGTTTTGCACCCACTTTGTTTGTGCGTGAATCTGTTTCCGGCAACTGTAACACCGCCCAACTGTGACGTCTGTAACTTTCGGCATATACACTTACGGTGCTGAATAGCAAAAAATTAATTTATTTTTGTTTAGAGAAACAAAAAACANGTAACTTTCGGCATATACACTTACGGTGCTGAATAGCAAAAAATTAATTTATTTTTGTTTAGAGAAACAAAAAACATTTCGTAGACCTAAAAATACCACGCCTTTCCCTCAAATTTAATTTAATTTTGTTCCGCAATTTTTGCATACTTGTCCATCGAAACATCACCGGTGTTTTCAGAACATAAAAGTACTCTTTCAAAGAAATAAAGTTATNGTAACTTTCGGCATATACACTTACGGTGCTGAATAGCAAAAAATTAATTTATTTTTGTTTAGAGAAACAAAAAACAATTCGTAGACCTAAAAATACCACGCCTTTCCCTCAAATTTAATTTAATTTTGTTCCGCAATATTTGCATACTTGTCCATCGAAACATCACCGGTGTTTTCAGAACATAAAAGTACTCTTTCAAAGAAATAAAGTTATNATTTGCATACTTGTCCATCGAAACATCACCGGTGTTTTCAGAACATAAAAGTACTCTTTCAAAGAAATAAAGTTATTTACGTTAAAAAACCTTTGAGGACATTGTCCAATATTTCTACGAATCATACAAAAGAAGACGAAAAAATTTAGGTAGCGAAATTTCTTCACACTTTATTTTACAAACTAGTCTGAGCATACCGTTCGTTTTATATTCGTTGCAAGAAGCGTTTTACGTGCAATTAAAATTATTTTATTTTTTAATTTTAAGGCAAACTGCGTTATATATATAAGGTCCACTGAGTTGAGTGTTTGGCCCATATATGAGTAAATAAAATTATGGCTTCACAACTTCTATCATTGATCCTTTATTTTTAAATAGTTTTTTTTCTAACACATATAAGGTTTCACTTAGTCTGTGAGACATGGATTCGGTTTTCGTGTGGGACGCATCGGTATAAATATCACAAAGTTGAAAAAAAAAAATGGAAACTGAATTGTTTCTTTGTCTTTCTTTTTAGCTGTCAATGGTCCTGTTGCTATTGCAATATCGTATGTCTATAATAATAGTTCAGATAATCGCTTACCCCATTAAAACATCACGCCTTTATAAATTTCTGGTGAAAATTCAATGTCCCGTTACTTATGTTTGACGAGAACTATTTCAATTTGAAACTTTTTAAGCTGACTGGCTTACTGGTTCTTTTCCGTAAAAAAACACGAAAGGCTAGGTGACGAAAGCATTTTCGTTCCTCTGAAATATTGTTGGTGATCAACTCTCATCACGCCTAGCGTGCGCTCCGTTGCGAAGAATGATTGTTATTCGTCTATATTTTCTAAGTGGTCTAAAGAGGTTATCTTGCTCTTTCAGTATCGCCATAACTAGAATAACCTAATCCAACGTAAGAGGTTTATAGGCATAAATACAAGTCTCGCGGTGGAGCAGAGGATCCAGCACAAATCTAGGATTCAAAGTAGAAGTACCTAATCGCCAGATTACTGGGCGGAGCTTTGCACGAACCTTTCTGAAGGGTAGCAAAATTACCGTAACTATAAGCTCACTAAAATAAATTAATGAGGAAATAAAAATNCACGAACCTTTCTGAAGGGTAGCAAAATTACCGTAACTATAAGCTCACTAAAATAAATTAATGAGGAAATAAAAATTAAGATGCAGGGCCAACTCAATGGCATGTCAAATCCAAGAGGTGCGTTTTCAAATGCTACATTTAACGTAGTTTTCNCACTAACCTTTCTGAAGGGTAGCAAAATTACCGTAACTATAAGCTCACTAAAATAAATTAATGAGGAAATAAAAATGAAGATGCAGGGCCAACTCAATGGCATGTCAAATCCAAGAGGTGCGTTTTCAAATGCTACATTTAACGTAGTTTTCNTAAGATGCAGGGCCAACTCAATGGCATGTCAAATCCAAGAGGTGCGTTTTCAAATGCTACATTTAACGTAGTTTTCACTTAAATATATATATTAATTTTTCAATACTTTTTACTAATACGTTCTTAAAAAAATTCAAACAACTGGTTTTTGAATCCAGTTAATTCCATTTATGTTTGTCTTGTGAAATAAATAAAAGTCTGGTGAAATAAATAAAAGTCTGGTGAAATAAATAAAAGTCTGGTGAAATAAATGAAAAACTGCTGAAATAAATGAAAGGTAAAGACAACGTATAACTTGACTCTACTCATAGTATTTAACTTACCCTGCTATACAGGCCTATAGTCCAAACTATTACCCTTGAAGTTGAGTCTAAATGAGCACACGGTTACGCTTAAAATAAAAGCATGTTTTCACATTTAAANGAACTATTACCCTTGAAGTTGAGTCTAAATGAGCACACGGTTACGCTTAAAATAAAAGCATGTTTTCACATTTAAATAAATACAAAAGCAACGCACAAATAAAAATTAAGCGAGGAAAATACGTAACGACTCGTGAAATATAACGCTTCTCAAACGAGATTATGTCGATGATTCCCCTGAAACAAAACTTATGACGTAAAAGCGCGGTAAATTGCTGTAAACAGCACACAGGCCCAGAGAATATAACTGATATACACGAAACGGGTTACCATCGGCGTAAGTGAATACGAATAAGTATTGCAAAAATAAAATAGCAATGTCATAAAGTATTTCTTAGACGCAGTGTTCCAAAGAAATCTGTGATCAAGGAAAATGGCATTTCGCTGCTAAAATATTCAACAATTTGCTAAAACCTTTGGAAATTTATTGTCAACGAAATTCTTAGTAGGCACAAGCTGAATATGTAAACACCACTACACTTATGGAAATAAGTATCATTCATAAACTTGGACTGGCCTCGTGATCAGATAACTCATTTATCAGAAGACTTTACGAAAACAGCGACCACAAACAAACTTAACGTACTGCGGGGAAACATCAGTAGAAAGAAGTGCATAGAGATACAGCAGATATAAATGAGAAAAACCTAGCAGAAAAATTACAGAAAAATACGCGTCTGATCTTTAAAAAATAAAATTTTGCTAAAACGTGCAAATTTAGGTACGTTCTGTTAGCATCGTGCAGGATGTTGTAAGCTATCTAATTTTCAGTTACATGGCATTTGAAGAAAAAACCCAATTGAGCGTTGAGCGGTCTCATTAGCCGAGAACACATTTCCTAGCAAAGTAATTAAGTCATCGTTACGCCCTAATCAGTAAACAGACGGTTAATGGGATTGGGAACTTGACACGAGTTATCGTTCGACTTTTTTTGTTGTTGTTACTCACCCGCTCTTTACAGTGCGAGGACGACTCTTCGCATACGTTACCGAATTAGGGCTCTCAAAAGCATAAAACTGCCTCTATGTTGCAGAAATTTCAGTGTGAGTTTTCTAAAACATAGGGTCCAGCACTATCAGTAGAGGTGCACACATTTTTAACTGCATATTACACATTGATAAAATGAGTTAACGCGTGTTGAAGTGCATACCGGTTTCTATAGGATGTCCACCGTAAACTGAGCACTTTTGAAAGCAATGCTTAAGATCTACTTCTGTGCACATTTTGTATTCTTCCTCCATATGTAAAATTAACACTGACATGGTTTCGATCACCTTTTTAATGCGTCGGGCAAGTGAACATGTGAAATTATTAGAAAAGTAAATGGTATACAAATTTGTTCATTCTTGCTTTACGTACATCAAAATGAGAGGAACCAAAAGAAATAATTTCAAAATTCACAAATATTTATCTAACATTAACAATTCAATGTCAAAACATGGAACTACTTTCCCCCGTCGCGTCGTTGCCAACTTTACTGTGCGTAAGCCAGTTAATGTGCCAGTTAAAATACGAAGTTAGAAGTAGTTAACTTTTTCAAAGGTCGGTATAGGGTGTTTAATTAACCTTGAACAACCTATAGTTGAAAGTAAACATTAAAACGTTCTTTCAAATGGCAGTTATGTTTGCACAGCGCGCCTCAGATTACTGGTTATAAGACATTGCGTACGTTATTATTTCGCTCCGTGCAGTAAGAGCGTCCTACACTTTTAACTTTTGCTCTGACGAAATATGCCAACTCGATTGTATGAGTGGCTGGGGAAACGTTGTATGTAATGAAACGCCAACTTTACAAGAAAGTGGTGTTACCACAAGCACAGAAATTTAGCCTTCGAGTAGTACGAAAAAGCAAAATGCAAGGTTTTTTCCACAGTAATCTACATTTAACTGTTTCACAGTATGGACATTATATCTTTTCGCGGCAGATATATTGCAAATCGTATTAACATGAAAATGACCTACAAACTATGCACTTGATATCGAACAAGTCATATTTTATATTTAAAGGCAAGAAATTTAAATACACTGAAATAAACTTTAGATACACGGGACATTTTCGTAAAACTCTCAATGTTCTGGTTTTGTGAGGTTTTGTAAAATTTCCATGAAATCGTTCTTCTACTCCATAGACATAGGCAGAGGTGCTGAATACAAACATGGTAGATCACTGACATCATTCCCATTCGTATTGACAGGGAAAACTCCTTCTGATGCCAAAGGCATAAGTATGTAGTGTGTTTACTCCCAGAGAGTGTGACATGATCATCAACGGTCATCTTTATCCAAAGGTACTTGGTGATCTGAAACTTTACCTTCTTATTTTCCGGTAGAACTATTAGATTTTTGAAGTCAGGTTGGATTTATTTCAACGACTGTGAAAGGCATGTTCAGCTTGGCATTAGTAATGATATAAATCCAATCGGACGGCACTAGTGGTTCAGCCTTATTTTTAGCAGGAGCCGCGGTGGTGTAGTGGTTAGACTACTCACCTCCCACCAAAGCGAACCGGGTTTGATTCCCGGCGGGGCAGCTCCCGGATTTTCGCATGTGGTAATCGTGCCGGACTATGCCGCTGGTCGGTGGGTTTTTCTCAGAGATCTCCCGTTTCACTCTTCCCCTTTCACTCCAGCGCTTCTCCATCTCGCCTCGCTTCACTCTCATCGGCCCTCAAGACCTCGATGTTAAGAGCCTCCCAAATATCTTCACTCACTCGCATTATTTTTTAGAATGTTCTATAAAGGCAAAATCCCGACCACACGGCAGTAAACTGTGATTCGCGATTAAAAACTTTTGCTGTACTTCAGTAAAGTAGCCTGAAGTAATGAGGTATCAGTAAGGATTTAAAATGTTTGAATTGTTATTTTGCCCTGTGCAGCGGTCGGACTACACGATCAGTTTTCTTCCTCGCCCAGGAGATAATTGCTTTAATGTTGCGGTAACACATTGAATATGTATGAACCGATGCCTTTGGACCCACGCTTGGTGACACTTACATGCCACAATAACATGCTAGCAGTGTTGTCAGTCACATCGTGAACAGCCAGATTATAACTGGTGCTGGTAATAACACGCCAGAGTGTTAAAAAATATCTGCTGCAAGTCGACACATATCGTGATGGTATTTGTGGTTTTGAAATCTGCGGCAAGGGTTTTTATAATCTTCGTCAGTTTTGCAGTAATGGGCAATACTTTCATCTTCTAAATTTAACTGTAGAGTTATATCTGTAGTTGTTTTAGTGTTTTCCATTTTATGCAGTTATAATTATAGAAATTATGCGTATCTTTATAGACCTTACAAGCTGGATACGTAATGCATTAAATAAACAGGGTTACCAGTTTTTTTTTCATTTAGAGAGAATATTCATATCCAATCTAATGTAAGTTCGTACCAGGTGTACCACTTTCACTGTGAATCACTGTACATAGAAGTGCTTTGTCAGCGAGTGGAACAAGGTTGGCCAACAGTTATGTACGTGAAAATCCAGGAGTGTTTGAACGTGTCAGACGATCTATGACGCGGCGTGTTCAGGTGTGCATTCTGACACAAGGGGGACATTTTGAACATTTGATGTAGAGCGACATATTACTGCTGGTACGCGAGCTTGCCTACAGCTACTCGAATTGGAATGTGTCCAGTAGACTATTACGAATACATTCAGTACAACATTGGAAGGTCTGTAACTGGGAAACTATCTACTTTAGGACACCTGTCCATAGAAACAGTTTGTGTTGTTTTGGGGTGTAGTATCCACTCCATTATTTACAACATATTTGGGAACATCTGTATAATATTTAATTACTGACTCTCGTACATACACTAAATTTGGCATCCAATTAAAAGGGTTGGTTTAAAAACTTCAAAAATAATATATATTTAAATTGATGGATTCTGAGATTGTTCTTTCTAGTGTTAGAATAAGCATAACTAGAATATAATTCATGTTTTTAAAAACTCGACAGCATAACGTGGTCTACGTGAGGGTTTATGTCGTTAGCTTCATGGATATATATTTATCCGTGGCTTCAGAATTATATTTCAAATGAGCAGTAATGGTTCAGTTAACCTAGATAAAGCTGCACAAGTCAAGGTTCCGAAGTTACCGATCTAGAAGATGGTACATTATGTTTCCGTCGAGCAGTGAACCCGTTACGCTGACACGGACGCTTCATTAGTGCTGGGACCATGGTGGGGTAGTGGTCAGACCACTTGCACCTCACCACGGCGATCTGTGTTCGAGTCCCAGCCTAGTCTCCCCTGGCGACACTGCTTTCCTGTTCCTCTCTCCCGTACTGTTCAAGTAATTCACGGAGCTGACATATTATGTTCGCTGGATTTGTCCAGCGTGCTGACTTGCGGCACTTTAACGTGATGCCAGGTCTTTATTGTTGTTTAAGCGAAATCCTTGCTTGTTTAGTCGTTCGGCNCACTTTAACGTGATGCCAGGTCTTTATTGTTGTTTAAGCGAAATCCTTGCTTGTTTAGTCGTTCGGCTTGTTTCCCATCGCCGTGTTTCTGTTATAAGCTGTTAAAGACTGATTGACCACATTTTAAAGCCCTGCTTAGGATCTAATTTCCTTCTCATTTTGTATTCTTCCGCGGTATGAGAGACTAACATTGCCATACAACGTCTCACTTTATCTACGCGTCGTTGAAGTANATTTTGTATTCTTCCGCGGTATGAGAGACTAACATTGCCATACAACGTCTCACTTTATCTACGCGTCGTTGAAGTAGAAACCAAGTAATTTTTAGGAAAGTAAATATTATGTTAATCATGTGTAATTTCATGATACTACAGTGTGTATAAAACAAAAAAAAAAACTTAGACTACCGTAGCTATAAATTTGTATATTACATTCTCAACACAAGTTAAAGTCCTAGAAATNCAAAAAAAAAAACTTAGACTACCGTAGCTATAAATTTGTATATTACATTCTCAACACAAGTTAAAGTCCTAGAAATATTTATTTTTTTAATTCGCCGCCAACGTAACTGAGGGCCTGCGTGCCAGTGTATTGTTGACAACAGCAAGTTTCGACTTGTTCTCTTGTAAGTTTTTTATTATCGGCCTTTGTGTTTTTTTCTTGGTGACATAAATCTGCAGATGCGTACGTGCGAAGTAAATCTCCACTCCACCCCCTTCCTCGCCCATCACCAAAAAAAAACAAATATCATTCAAAGAACGTGATTCTCCAGTGTCGCCAACAGCGGATACCTACGGGCCGGGGAGTAACTCCCGGGGTTTCTCGCCTTCTNACGCGTACATTATATCACCGCGAGTCTGTTTGAAGAGGTTCGTGAGTTGCCTCCGCGCCGCGACGCCTCGGGAGAGCACAAGACTCCGCGTCTACTGTAATCTGATTCAAACTCCGCGTCTGCGGACCGCCACTCCTCGCGGTTCAACAGGAAACAACTTTAATAAAAGAGTAGCGAGAATTGTTTCAGAAAAACAAATACCCGGCAGAAAATTCTCTCTGCGTACGATGCGTAACCATAATAACCATTTCTTCTTGTAACACGTTGGTGAGTGAGTTAACAGACCTGGACGGCTCTTAACATCGAGGTATTGAAAGCCGATGAGGGTGAAGCGAAGTGAGTAGTTTAGCAGCGCCGGAATTAAAGGGTAGGGGAAACGGGAGATCCCCGAGAAAACCCGCCGGCCAGCACGATTCCCACATGCGAAAATCCGTGAGCGACCCCGCTGGGAATAGAGCCCGGTTCGCCTAGGGAGGAGGCGAGTAGTCTAACCACTACACCACCGCGGCACCAACACGCCGGTCATTTAGTTGGCTTAGAACGGGTTTTTCGCGGTGAAGTGAGCGCTTCTGAAAGCCCTGCTGAATGTCTACTTATCTCCTCCTATTTGCGATTCCACCAAATGTAAAATTTATATTTCCATGGACCTTAATAATTTATTTATGCGCCAGTCAAGTCACAACATGAAACCGTCAGAAACATAAAAGTGGTACAATCATGTGTAAAGCAAATGAAAACACCAACTTTATTTGCCATAAATTTGAACATTATGCTTGCAATGCAACGTTAAGACTTTAACTATTTTATTTCATTCGCTACCAACGCAACTATGAGTCAGTATATAGACTATTCACGGTAAAGTGAGGATTTTTGAGGCCGTTGTTACTTTTTATTTCAGCCATTTTTTTATCCTTTAAGCATCTTTAAAATAAAAATTTCCATGTAAGTAATAAACACAATAGGCCTATGTATATTCCACAGCTCTTGGAAGTTAACGTCTAAGACTAAAATTAAATATATTGATTGAATCCCAAATTAGCTTTACCGTGAATAGCCTATACATGCAGTTAACGTGCAGCGAATTTTTTTACAAAGGTAGATTTCAAAAGTACTCACTGTGCCGTGAACAACCTATAACTTTAAACATTCTTAACTTCATTTTCTTTCATCAAAAACGTTTTGACATTTTTTACTTTCGTCTACGCTAAACGCTCGTAACCAATTTCCCGCCACATCAAGAAATACACAACAGATCATGTGCAAAGTAGTGTGAAAGTAATTTCGACGATTAGAGATCTTAGATGCTCTAAAACGATATTGTATACTCAACAATTTAATTTTATAATTTTGTCTGAAGCTAATTTTTAGTGGGAAACGCTAAAATGTGTTACACATTTCTATTAACTCAGACTTTATAAGTACTATAATATATATTTTTACTCGGCAAGGCTGTAACAATTTCGCATGCCGTGCAAGTATTGCTATTTGAAAAGGTCAATATGGATGTATTAGTTTATTCGCGGTTTCTTCACTTTCTTTCATCAAACTTTCGAAAAACTAGCAACTGCGTATCTCGACGACTGCGCATTTTTCAACTGCTGTTTTGTACCACGTGGTAACATTTACAGACCAGTTAATTGGATATGTTTAATTTCTCTCTGTCCCAGGTGTAACGATTTTGAGATTGAGTAGAATATTTCACAATATGTTTATTTGTGTGGTTTTATACGTAGTATTATTTTTCACGTGTGTTATTTTTGACGGCAGAAAGGAATTATTTTATTTGTGACAATAATTCAACTGCTTAGGTATTTTTTCGATTTTATTTTATTTGGCCGCATATTCAAAAGTCTTTCAGGTTACTAAGTTTGTGTTTATTTATAATAACTAGATACGGGGTAGGTTATTGATCCGTTGTCATAGCAACTGAGTATCGTGATTAATAGGTTCTTCTCTAGCTCTCTCCGTGATTTGTCAGTTTACAGGAAGCAAACTAGTTTAAGCTTTTCGAGGTAGGCTTAGCGCTAGCGTGTGTGGGCTGGAGCGTGGGAATCTCAACTAGATAGTTAATAATTTTGCCGAGTTCACGCGCTGAATACAGGCCGTCTCGAGGAGACGAACGTGCAAGGCGTGCATTAGGAAGAAGCATGTCTGTACGGTCGCCGCCCGTGTTGTTATTCAGGTGAGAATTATGTCGAACTACCGCGACCGGCTTAAGTGTGCTCTGGACTGTATTACAGCACTATAGTCCCGAGAACCTGTGACAGGGAAGCCTACATCCTAAGTTTCTACGGCATTCGAGAGAATGGCCTTGCCGAGGATCCAGATTGACCAGAACTTCCACAACTTCCAGATTGCTACGAATTTGATTTTTGATCAGATAAGACCTCATCTAAATTGTATTAAGCAGAGATGCCATTCGATATTTTTTTCTAAGCGCCATAGTGAATTTTTGATTGAGCTGACTTTCCTCAAGATAATTAATCACATTAAACTTGTATGGAATATCACATAATACCGGGAGCTTTATTGGTAAAAAAAAAAAACATTTTTAATTATTTTCCAATTTTAAGTGGTTTCTTTTTTTTTTATGCCCAAGCTAACTAATGCAATCACGACGGAGGCTAGTGCTGCAAAGACCACTGACGCATGCAGTGTTTTTCAAATATTTTGATTTTAATTTTTGTGCCACACCATTTCTGAATTAATAATTATTTTACTCCTTCGCACAGTTTTCAATTTTCGTTTGAAAATTTTTTCTTGAACTATTCTTACATTAAACTATCAAAATTTCCAATACGTCTCTGCTGAGTTATCATTTTAAAAGTGTGTTGTATTCCGCTTGTTCCTCTTGTGTGTGTTTATGCAAGGCTTTGTTTGTTATCTGCACAAGAAGTTATTTCGACAGTCTTTAGTTTTCTTGTACCTGAAAGAAAATATAAATATTGTTTAGTTTTGTTCTCGCCGAAGACATTTTCAGCAATGTTTTCCTTCAAAGTGGAACGAAACCTAGTATTATATATTCTGAAGACAAAAATGCAGTGTGGCATAAAGGTACATTTCAAAGGGGAAATTCTTTAATAATTATATTCTGCTCCCAAGCCTGCAAAGTTAAGAGCGTAATGAAATGGCACAGGAAATTAAATAAATGTAATATCCCATTTGTAATAAAGCTGTGTAACTGAAATTTAAAAAAAAAATATGTTTGAAACAGATTTATAGCTTTTAGGTCCATCCCTAGTACTGTTGCCTTGCTATAACCGCCATGTACCGAATAACGATTTTACGCTACAATACTTACTTTAGCATTAGTTTATTTTTAAGTGTTACACGTTAGTAGACCGTCGAGTATAGGTACATGTGCTCACTTAATTTATCCATTATGTATGCAACCATCTGATAACATTAAAACATTTTCTTCTACTTCTTGGCGAAAAAATAAACACCTTCTGCTGCAGTTAACAAATAAATGAAATATACCTTTTGTGGATTAATTTAAAAATGAATTTCTACGATGATGTCGGAAGTATGTGGCGGTGCGTATTGAAACACTTGAAACCAAAAAAGCGAAAAAATATTTCGTTTTACGAAAAAAAAAGTTCTTTTTGAAAGAAGCTCTGAGCGTTACTACGCTCTGAATTTTCTCCCGCGTTTTCAACTTATCGACAAGAGAGAGGGAAAAAAAAGAACAAAAGAAACTTTTCCCGGGATCCGACACGGGAGGAATACTGGTTGCTGTTCCCTGACGTCATCAGCAAACAACACCATTCCTATAACCCTCTCCCACCCTTCTTGACGCCATCCATCGCTTGCGACTTCACTCGGGGATGGGAGGCATATGGAAATTACTTCCCGCCACCGCGTTCTTTTTTATTTTTTACTTCTACCGTACTTCAGAAAGTTCCTCCTCCAGGTGTGCCGTGCATGCTTTCTGTTTCATTTCGCCGCACCCGAGCAGCCTTTTTTTCGAGTTTCCTCAGCACAGCTCTCGCCATCTCTTGCCAACTGAGGGCATGCTCTCGCCGAGGCCCAGCCGATTGCAGACGACAACCCGCCGTTTGTTCCCGCTCACTACGCGCTGCCTTTTGNCTGAGGGCATGCTCTCGCCGAGGCCCAGCCGATTGCAGACGACAACCCGCCGTTTGTTCCCGCTCACTACGCGCTGCCTTTTGCTTCGAACTTCTCTTACAGTATAGGCTGTTCACGATTATTAGAGTACTTTTGAAACAAACATTTGAAAAATGTAACTGTCTCTGCTTGCATATATTTTAATGGGCGCAGTGACTGGGTTGCGTCCAGTAAAGTTGGTAACGACGGAGGGAAAATAGTCCAATTTCTTAACGTATAATTACATTTGTTAGGTTTAACATTTGTGGATACTGAAATGTCTTCTTTTACTTTCTGTTTTTTTTAAACGCATTTAATTGTAAGCATTAGCAACTTTGTAAAATATTTACTAGTAGACAGATTATGAAGACTTGGGCACATCGGGACCTGGGACCCCTCCCCTCATATTACACATTTCTTCCGTTGGGCTCATAGCTGAGCATTTGTATAGGCTGTTCACGGCAAAGCGAGCACTTGCGAAATCAACCTTTATAAAATGTGCAAACGGTATGCCGCCATGCTTAAATTTCCCATGAAAGAAGGACAAGCACCAGCGCGATAGGAATGTGTGTTAATGTGTAGTTTTGTGTGTTTTAAATTCAGTTCGACCAGAATGATGGATTTAAAAATTCAAAGTTCCCGGTGGTGCCCTGCGAAAGAAAAGAGCCGATTTAGATCTACCTTGTGGGAGTTAACGTAAACTTAGCAAGAAGCGCTCCAGGTATGACCTTTTAATATGTATCGGCCTCCTGAAGGCGAGGTTTGGTGAGGCCAGCACCGGATCCACTGGGAAGTTTGTCATTTGTTTTACATTTTTGCTGCTGTCTCGAGTTCCGGGTCCAGCACACGACTGACCCCTTCCTCTCCACCCTTCCAATATATTTAATTGGCCAATTGCTACCCCCTTCCAATATATTTTATTGCTCCGCCAATGTTTCTCATTGGTTAATTACTGGGGTGCTTTCGGAAACCTTATTTCGACCAATTAGTCGGTTCCCCTCCATACCTTTCCAATGTATTTAATTGCTCCTCCTATGTTTATCATTGCCTAATTGCCCCACCCCCTTAAAAAATATTAAATTCTTCCACCAATGTTTCTTATTGGCTGATTTCTCGAGTGTTTTCGGAAACCTTCTTTCAACCAATAATAAGCTTTCGCTCGAACTCCACCCCTGTTTCTCATTGACTGATTGCCCCACCTCCATCACCCCCTCCCCCAATTATTCACCTTCGTTCGACCAATTAGTCAGCGGCCTACACACCCACCCTTATTTCTCATTGGCTAACCACGTCACGTGACAATATCTTGGATTGGGTAATTGCTCGTGCATATTCGGAAACCTTCGTTCCAAATAATCGGCAGCNACGTCACGTGACAATATCTTGGATTGGGTAATTGCTCGTGCATATTCGGAAACCTTCGTTCCAAATAATCGGCAGCCTACTTAAATCGCAAGTGCGAACTATTTTTTTCCCCATTAAAAACTCTTTATAAGACGCACCCTGACCCCCCGGAAAATCAGTCATTTTCCTCGCTCTTAGAAATGTATGCGCGTTGTCCTAGTGGCCATAAAATCCTTTGGGCCATTTTTGCATTTGGAAGGGTGTGCTCGCTTAGTGCTTTGGACAAACGGGACGAGTTACCGTACCTGCTGAAAGAATTTCTCCTGGTCTATGCACCTTACGAAATATCGACCGTATTCAAGTATTTGCTGACCTACCTGCAGCAGGACGAAGCTATACGGGACTGCCTCCCGTGTAATGTGTGTTTCGAGGGCTGCACCACCTCGGTTCCAGACACGCCGCATCGCAGATGTTGGTGCAAGGACCGCCGAGCAGCCCTCGCGACGTCTACGCCCGTCGAAGACGATTTTCCCTCTGAAGACGACGTACGCGTTGAAGACGCCCTCCCCGTAGAAGACGACGTCCGCGTGCAAGTTATGTACTCGCAAGCTGTACCCGTGGTAGATTATCCCCTTCAAGAAATTGACTGGCAAGCACTATCCGGCGTGGAAACCAAACCAGAGCACAGGTGCCCGATGTGCATGGACCTCGATAAAGTTTAAAATGACTCTGTAAACATTTTTTGAAACTCTCTGTGCATGGGAACCTAAACTTTGCTTATATACCCAAAAAAAAANAAAATGACTCTGTAAACATTTTTTGAAACTCTCTGTGCATGGGAACCTAAACTTTGCTTATATACCCAAAAAAAAATCTGAGTCCATCCACTCTCCTACGTGACTTCAGCCGAATGAAAATAGACATGCGAACATGTGTATGTATATATGTATGTGCGGCCTCTAATCCAGCAGGTTTAAATAGTATTCACTCTTTAAGAATTGCGCTAACTAAACCATAGTTTTATTCCCGAGATGCTAGTCCACCATGCAGATTTATCACAATACGAATTCCAGTGAAGGCACGTGCATACAGCTCTCATTCACCACCCTTCAATCTCGTTGAGGCATGTAAGGAAAGACTTCAGAAGTGCGAAAAAAATTACAGCATATTGCAGCCAGTGCATTACGGAGACCATGAAATTGTAGAGTTTTGTAAATCCCTTTCGAANAAAATGACTCTGTAAACATTTTTTGAAACTCTCTGTGCATGGGAACCTAAACTTTGCTTATATACCCAAAAAAAAAATCTGAGTCCATCCACTCTCCTACGTGACTTCAGCCGAATGAAAATAGACATGCGAACATGTGTATGTATACGTGTGTGGCCTCTAATCCAGCAGGTTTAAATAGTATTCACTCTTTAAGAATTGCGCTAACTAAACCATAGTTTTATTCCCGAGATGCTAGTCCACCATGCAGATTTATCACAATACGAATTCCAGTGAAGGCACGTGCATACAGCTCTCATTCACCACCCTTCAACCTCGTTGAGTCATGTAAGGAAAGACTTCAGAAGTGCGAAAAAATTACAGCATATTGCAGCCAGTGCATTACGGAGACCATGAAATTGTAGAGTTTTGTAAATCCCTTTCGAANGAAAAAATTACAGCATATTGCAGCCAGTGCATTACGGAGACCATGAAATTGTAGAGTTTTGTAAATCCCTTTCGAAATTACACAATTAGTTGTAGGTACAAATTTTTTTTAAATAAATTCTGGCAAGTACTCTATCTTTGGTTTTTTTTGTTTTAAATAATCTGATGTGAAGTTTTTTTATTAATTTTAGCGAAACCAAAGATACTTTGTGATGTGATATTGTGAAACTACGAAATATAGAAGGGGGGACGATAATTCTCCACTTGCTCATACGTCAAACACACACACACACACACACACAAACACGCCACCCACACACACACACAGAGCCCGAAATATCCCAATTGCAGGCTAGGCTGATAGACGCAATAAAAAACTATTGAGACAAAAGATACTTAAAGAAGTTGTCACGAGTCACATTACAGAAGTAAACGAGAGATACCTGCAGTCGTAATCTGAGCTCGCGCACGCGGCCAGCCGCGCTGCACCAGGTGTTGAATTGGACTTTGCCCTGGCGCACTGACCGCCGGGGGGACGCTTATCGCTCCAGCAGCTTGTTTCATTTCTCACAAAAGCCAACTTTTATTCATAGGATAATAAACACAGATATCTGCATGCACAAGTCAACACCAGGGAAGACCCATGTTAAAAGTGACCCGGGTTCGATATTCGACTCGTTTGGCAAAAATTTATATTTTAAAATCTCTTCCGGTGAATGCCGGGATGATTTATTGGCCCAGTCATTACTTGTTCCCGCACTTTTATTATTATTTTAGCTTGTACGCCGCATAGATAATGTAAACTCACGCAGCTATTTTACGAGAATCTAATATTCACGAATAGAAAAATATTTATGTGTGTTCATTATAAGAGGAAGGGGGTTGCGCCATTTTCTCTCACATCGAATCCACAGCATCGGGCTTTCAGAATCACGAGCCAGCAACGTTTCGAGGAGGAAAAACATTAAAAAAATTGCAACATGTAATGCAAATAAATGTATACATATTCAATTTAAAAGATCACTATATTGAGCAACAAGATTTATTTGATATCAGCAATTTCTTGCATATTTCAGGCATACCAACATACCATTTTGCATTTTCCAGGTATTTAAAGCTAACATTTGTCACACATTGGGTTGTTGTCTTGTCTGATAACTCAAGGAATATATACCGATTCGGGTCATTATTATTTTCTTCGTAAACCAACNATTTTCTCTCACATCGAATCCACAGCATCGGGCTTTCAGAATCACGAGCCAGCAACGTTTCGAGGAGGAAAAACATAAAAAAAATTGCAACATGTAATGCAAATAAATGTATACATATTCAATTTAAAAGATCACTATATTGAGCAACAAGATTTATTTGATATCAGCAATTTCTTGCATATTTCAGGCATACCGACATACCATTTTGCATTTTCCAGGTATTTAAAGCTAACATTTATCACACGGTGGGTTGTTGTCTTGTCTGATAACTCAAGGAATATATACCGATTCGGGTCATTATTATTTTCTTCGTAAACCAACNTTGGGTTGTTGTCTTGTCTGATAACTCAAGGAATATATACCGATTCGGGTCATTATTATTTTCTTCGTAAACCAACAAACTACTGCTTTCTTCCGCTCATGCATATACTTAGAAATATTTCCACGACCACGTACACAGTGGTCAATTAATGTTTAACCGTTTGGGAGGAAAATTCATATAGAATATTTGACCCGCTCACATCTGCCAATACTAATCTAAACCGACTTTCACGAATAAAATATTTAACCCTTGCTGCGACGGGAAAACCTAAGACATGTTTGCACCAATTATATATTATATATGTGTATATATATATGTATATATATACATGTATATACACATACACACGCGCGCGAGTATTAAACCAAATTAAGGTACGAGAAAACAGGCCACCCATTACAGAAATAGAGCGAAACAAATCGTCAAGTAACGAACTTAAGACAATACACTTCGTGCCCCGAAAAGTGCTATATATTTATGTTTCTGAATCAAAGCGATATTTCGAGGTGAAAAAAAACCCTAGTATTAATCTTGAACCTTCAGAGGAAACGTCTGTTTGCAAGTCACAACCCTGACAATTGAACAAAATAAATAAATAAATAAAGTTCATTCCCCTTATATAAATTTTTTTTAATTACAGGGTACGCGTCATAATATCACAGCTAAATACCGATTCTAAAATAGTACCCAGTTCGTTATGAACCTGCAGAGATACATACGAACGTTGACAATGTTTCAGTCCAGGCATGCCAGTGTATCACATTGACATACGAACGATAAATTTTCGAAATGTCAGAAGCGAGAGATACATCACCCATTATCGGAGTTCATTTTTCTGACAAACTTTGTGCACCTCCATCATGCCCAGAAAAAGTTCTGATGCTTGCTAGCATACTTGCGCTCTATCAGCCCCTCGTGATGCCACGAAGATACAAAATCTCATATAATGCAAGTGCATAAGCAATAGATTCACAAAAAATAAATTAAAAATACTTATGTTTACACACATGAGGTTTATTACCCATGCAAAGTTATAAAAAGTACTAAGCTGTAGGACAGATGACTGAGGTCAGAANAAAAGTACTAAGCTGTAGGACAGATGACTGAGGTCAGAAGGCCTACAGCAATCTGCGAAATTATGAAGATTTGAACACATCAGTTCAGACTCCCCATCGAAAACGGCACCCCAGGCTCATTTTACAACGATGATATCTTCCACGGTGTCACATAAGAGAGGGACTGCAGTGTCTTAGAGCTCTCGTTTCCCATCACGAGTACGCGTACGGAATCCCTCCTTTTGTACACACATTTCCGCACAGGAGGTTCACCTCAACACCAGCCCATTCTTCACTCGGCCTCTTCCCCGCAACACGACGAGACAAGTTCGATTCCTGGCAGGGNCAACCCTGACAATTGAACAAAATAAATAAATAAATAAAGTTCATTCCCCTTATATAAATTTTTTTTAATTACAGGGTACGCGTCATAATATCACAGCTAAATACCGATTCTAAAATAGTTCCCAGTTCGTTATGAACCTGCAGAGATACATACGAATGTTGACAATGTTTCAGTCCAGGCATGCCAGTGTATCACATTGACATACGAACGATAAATTTTCGAAATGTCAGAAGCGAGAGATACATCACCCATTATCGGAGTTCATTTTTCTGACAAACTTTGTGCACCTCCATCATGCCCAGAAAAAGTTCTGATGCTTGCTAGCATACTTGCGCTCTATCAGCCCCTCGTGATGCCACGAAGATACAAAATCTCATATAATGCAAGTGCATAAGTAATAGATTCACAAAAAATAAATTAAAAATACTTATGTTTACACACATGAGGTTTATTACCCATGCAAAGTTATAAAAAGTACTAAGCTGTAGGACAGATGACTGAGGTCAGAAGGCCTACAGCAATCTGCGAAATTATGAAGATTTGAACACATCAGTTCAGACTCCCCATCGAAAACGGCACCCCAGGCTCATTTTACAACGATGATATCTTCCACGGTGTCACATAAGAGAGGGACTGCAGTGTCTTAGAGCTCTCGTTTCCCATCACGAGTACGCGTACGGAATCCCTCCTTTTGTACACACATTTCCGCACAGGAGGTTCACCTCAACACCAGCCCATTCTTCACTCGGCCTCTTCCCCGCAACACGACGAGACAAGTTCGATTCCTGGCAGGGTCGCTCCCAGATTTTCGCCCTTTCATTCCTCAAAAAATGTTCCTTCCTCAATTCGTTTGTTTGTCAAACAAAACTCAGGCGACTTAAAAAGCCCGAGAAAGACATAATACTTCAGATTGAACCATTTTCCCCGTAACGCACTTTCTCGTTCAATTTTTCTTTAAGACCCTTGCATTCGATTTTATACACAGCTGAAATAACAAGTTTTTCAGAAAAGCAGTAGGGTAAGATTCAATAAATCAAAAGTGCACAACTACGAACACACAAGTGTATTATCCTACTTTTTCCATGCATTCAATCTTTGCATTTCTCTGCTGATTGCAGATTATGGATAGAGTACACAATGGTTTCATTCGATTTAACGCCTTTCATTAAGTTCACCGATGATTGAAGATATATCCTNTATGGATAGAGTACACAATGGTTTCATTCGATTTAACGCCTTTCATTAAGTTCACCGATGATTGAAGATATATCCTTAATGTGCAAGGCAATCAAATGTCTGAATCTATCATTGGGGTCTTCAGGAATTATGTAGTTGGTGTACTTGTCGTCTTCTGCATTGTTCACGAGAGATGGGACATAGCTTCTCCGAGGTAACGATAACATTTGGATTTTCGCGTACGACCATTTCACGAGTCTACCGTGAATATCGGGAATCCGGTAAAACATCAAATCTTCGACATCGCTGCGGCCGGAAAAAGATCGTGAACGAACGGGACAAACCACGACTTACGAGATTCATTAAACGTGACAGACGTGCAACCCTTTCTCAAATTGGCGCAGATTTCAATGCCTCCTGCATACCTNCGAGATTCATTAAACGTGACAGACGTGCAACCCTTTCTCAAATTGGCGCAGATTTCAATGCCTCCTGCATACCTTCTGGCATTAGTCGAGTCCATGTCACGTCGTCTTGCGGCATTTTTGCGTGCTCGCGGGGGTCCTACACGATANACCTTCTGGCATTAGTCGAGTCCATGTCACGTCGTCTTGCGGCATTTTTGCGTGCTCGCGGGGGTCCTACACGATAGTAGGCGGGTGTACCAGTTTTTTTTTTGGCTCTTCAGTGTATTACCTGTCGAAAAAACGTAAGTCACGTAGCGCGGTATTTAACATCTGTGTAGTAGACATCGATGTTATCAGTTTGGTGTGTACAGCACCAGAAGTGTCACGTGGTTCCCCTACCTCCAGCGACAGGCGCTCAGCAGAGACGTCCCCTACACAGCCTCCCCTACCTACCCTCCCTCAACAATGTTCTAAGATTATTTTCTCTTTTGAACCTTACTATTAAAGTAAGAAGAATTTCCAGAAGTGTTTAATTGAGTGAGAACCGACGACAGCAAGCAGAAGGTGCCTTGTGCCTACTGTGATGAGACAGATCAGTTTCTCGATGAAGCCCACACATCTCCCCTTTCCNCAAGCAGAAGGTGCCTTGTGCCTACTGTGATGAGACAGATCAGTTTCTCGATGAAGCCCACACATCTCCCCTTTCCGCGCGTGAACATTCGTATGATGACTCTTCCTGGCTGCCTTGCACACGAGATAATGATCTTCCTTGGAAGCGTAATCNGCGCGTGAACATTCGTATGATGACTCTTCCTGGCTGCCTTGCACACGAGATAATGATCTTCCTTGGAAGCGTAATCGTCTGAGCCATTTGGATGCCTCTGCCTTCACAGAGGTGAAGAACTTTAACAGATTAATACAGACATTGTCGTAGAAAGTCACTGATTATAGCGCTTGAAGTTTAAAGCGAACTGCAAATGTCTGCACTACGTCAAAATGTTAGTCGCCTCCAAATAAGCCTTCGGCTTGCCCTTTGATAACGGTGATTCTCGCAATTTCTTTGGGCGTTCTACAATTCTATTTCCGATTATTCNGCCTTCGGCTTGCCCTTTGATAACGGTGATTCTCGCAATTTCTTTGGGCGTTCTACAATTCTATTTCCGATTATTCTTCTGCTTTTTTTCCACTTTATTAATTTTCCGGTGTTCCATTACTGGTATGTGTTCCTACTGTTGTAATCTTCTAATTTATTTTTTAATTATTCATCACTTATGTGTTAGCTTGCATTCTTCACGTATATTCTGTTCCCTAACTAAACAACTTTATTGTAAAAGAACATTTTTAGGAAACTTCCTAAATTGTAATGGAAAATTTGCTGTCTAAATCGTATGTAAATAATAATACAAAAGGCTGCAAATATAGGAAAAGTTAAGCGTCGATTTTTACAAAGTTAAGAATTTCCGTATGCGTTTGAAGGACCACGGTGGTAAAGTGGTTAGACCACTCACCTCCCACCAAGGCGAACCGTGTTCAAATCCCGCCGGTGTCAGCCCCGGATTTTCGCTTGTGGGAATCGTGCCGGACGATGCCTATGGTCGGCGGGTATCCTTGGGGATCTCTCGTTTTCCCCCGCCCTTGCATTCCAGCGCTGTTCCATACTCACTTTGCTTCACCCTCATCAACTCTCATGACCACGATGTTAGGAGACGCCCAAATCCCTCTACTCCACCCCTCTCCCCATCAATGTATTTGACTCTTTCGTGAGCAAATCTAGGAACGCTACTCTGCATGTAAGAGGAAAAAATTATTCGTGCTTTCTGGGTGTACTAGTACACTGATGTGATAAATATGCGAAAAATTACGTAGTGTATTCTGCTTCTTCCCGTAACATCCATAATAACATTTAATTACATCTCATTCCAAATGTGTGTGTTTTTTCTAATTTGTGTTATAACA